>JAODAL010023580.1:0-62416 GCA_025379985.1 Phyllomedusa bahiana
TAAACCATGGTCCTGATGTAAACGAGAAATGTGGCTTCTAAGTGGCATTTCTCCCTCACAAAATTTTTACATGGCTGAGAAGTCATATTTATGATTTTTTGGGGTCAGTGATGTAGCTGTGAGATAACAGCAATAATCATGGTCCTTATGGAACAGGAAATGTGGATTCTAAGTGGCATTTCTCCCTCACCAAATTTTAACCCGATAGGCTGAGAAGTCATTTTTATAATTTATTTTGGGTCATGCTGCTTTGAACATGCGAGCAATACTACAGTCCTATATAATAAAAAAATGTTGTTTCTAACAGGAGACATTTGTTCTTCACAATTGACCAAAGGTCTCAAGGTCATGCTATGAATTTTTGGGGGCATTTTGCTTTGAAATGTACCTTTACTACAGGTCCTAATCTAAAAAAATGTTGTTTTCAATAGACTTGTTCTTCAACATTGTCAAAAGTGGCTCTGGGTCATGTTTTTTTGAATTTTTTGGGGGCATTTTGCTGTGACATGCAGCTATACTACATGTCCTTAGTCAAAAAAATGTTGTTTCAACAGCACATTTGTATTCTTCACAATTCGTCAAGTAGAGGCTCAAGGTGATGTCTGTCAGAAACAGAATAGTAGGAACACTGGTTAATAGGACACATATGTGCAAATGGACTTTGTTTTTTGCAAGATCTTTAACATAGCTATCAAATCCCGTATTGAACAACCCATTTAATACAATGAAAAAAGAGAAACAAAGACATTGGGGGATCCATCCTAAATTTAAAAATGTTTTTTCTAGAATTAAAGTACTAAAAGAACTTGCAATTACAAGAAGTATCTGGTAAAAAAAATTCCCTGAAATGTACAGAGGGAGGTACAAGAATAACTTGACCAGATGAAGGTCTATCAGAGGAACATGGATATGGAGCACGGACAGAGAAGAAAAGTACAGAGACAATTTCCTCCAGCACGTTGAGTAAAATTAGGAAATAGAATGCCAAGCAAAAGGGCACAGGGTGTAACAGGAGCGTTAACCACCACCAGTATTTCCAAGTGAAGCTCAATTGGTCCGCACGTTCAATACGGAGGGGCCAAGCGCTACCACAGGTCTTGGAACTGTGGTACTGAGGAAGGCTGGAGTTTCTCACACTTCCGCTTCCGCACTCTGCCTTCATCACGACAGTTATTGTGCTTGCGTCATCAGGGCATTTAACCTGCCTTGTTAATAGATGACGGGACGCCACACTGGGCTCTTCCACCGCACCCACTGAACTCCGGGCCCCCTGGGTCCATGCTGTGGTGCACAGGACAGGTCAAGTCAAGTCCAGTTTCAACAAAAAAGGTGGTTGAAAGACTACCTTTTACCGTCACTTATGTAGGCTGGGGGTCCAGACAGGTTTAATGTGTCCATAGTCTCTTTGGCCCAGGACATGGACAAGTATATGTCCAGTTCAACTAAAATGGAGGTTGAAAGACTCCTTTTTCTGGCACTTTTTAAACTGTTGGTCAGACAGGTTTAATGGTCATTCTGCGGTACAGGACAGATATAGTTAGTGTCCAGTTCAACTAAAATGGTGGTTGAAAGACTCCTTTTTTGCAGCACTTTTTAAATCTGGGGGTCATGCAGGTTTGGGGCTCATGCTGCGTTCCAGGACAGGGATATTCAATGTCCAGTTCAAGTAACATGATGGTTCGAATCATACTGCCTTCTGGCACTTTTTAATTTGTGGGTGATGCAGGTTTAAGGGTCATTGGACAGGGATAGTGAATGGTCTGTGACTTTTTTTCTGTGACTTTTATAACCTAAATGTGTTGCCTAAGATGTAGCACGTATCCATTTGACTGTTGTGGATGTTAATTTCAGCTTCTCCAGCCTTGTTTGGATGTAATAATGAAGGTGTTGTTGCTCTCCCATAGACTTTAATGGTAATCGCTCATAATCGATGCTCACTATCGAAAAACCTTATCGATAGCGGCCGACTATCGACTATCGCTCGATCTCGATAGCCAACGCAATCGCTCAACACTACTCATCATGCCATCATTTGGACCATCATGATCTCTCATCACAGATGTATAATTATTATCCCCTGATGAACCATATCTTGGGGAAACGCTTCGGGACTTATGTCTGTGTTCTTTATGTTTGTTACTGTATAATTTAGTTAGTTAGGGTGAGTCGCCGGGAGGTGGGGTCGCCCTTTTCGGGGCAAGTGCTCTATCTGGATAGGACTAGTATAGTGATAGCGATAGTGCTTTTTCTATTATATGGTATATACTGGTCCAATGGGGCAATGTAGTCTACTGTGACATTGTCTTCAGAACCGTGTTTTTGACCACATTTTTGACCATATTTTCCTCCCTCTTATAGGGGCACTTCTCCCTGCTAATAGGTATTTGGTACAATGTCTTTTTTGCTGTGATTAGCTAGACATTGTCCACTTGCTTTTGTATCTAGGTACTGATATACACCGGGTATTTTATACATATACAGTTGCATATTTGTAGAGTGGCTATATGTGTGAGGCCATTTTTTATGTATAAAGGATAATTATTTGAATGCATATCTATTAAAGATTATTGTTTTAGGAATTTTTCTTTTGATCTGTGAGACGGTTTTCTATATTCCTATTATTATCTCTTTTTTCTGTGAGTTATATTTTCCAATGGCATCATTTTAGAAGACATGTAATGTATTGTGCAAATCTTATTGTTTTTTTGGTGGGGTGGAAAAAACAACAAGTCTGCAACAGTTTTTTTTTCTTTTCTTTTTTTAAATGCATCCCCTGTATGATAGAAAAGACAATGTATCTTTGTTGTACTGGTCCCTATGATTACAGTGGTACTAAATTTATTTAATTTTTTTACACAATTTTTCACAATAATAACACTTTCAAAAGAATAATTGTTTTTGCATCTGCTAGCTTTTATTTAATTTCTTATTTTATTCATGTTTATAGCACTGTTATATTTCACAGCACATAGATTGTCAGCATTCACTGTCTCCTTTCTGGCTCACAAGCTAAACTCCAGGATAACCTAATGGTATTTTAGTATTTGAATATGGAGGAAACCTACACAAATATAGGCAGAACAAACCAGCTCGATGGAGATGTTGTTGTTGCTGGAATTTAAGCCAAAGATCTCAGCACTGCAGAGCAACAGGACTAACCACTGAACCACTATGCTTAATAGAGCCTTTATTTTGTTGGAACAAATTAAACTTTTTAAATGCACCATGTGGGGGGCTTTATGCAACTTTAATTTTTTGGGAGACAGAGTAAGCAAAAAAAAAAAAAAAAACAATGCTGTCATATATTTAGAGAGTGAAAACTTGGGCCAACATGTACGACACCTGGCGCCGACATGCCAGTTTTAAATTGCTTTAGAGGAGTGTAAAAGGTGCCAGTATGAAAGTGTCCCATTCTACAGCAAATTTTGTCTCAGCTGTGCCACTTTGAAATTGATATGGATTTGTACGACATTTATGCGGAAAACTTTGTCGTATTCGTACGTTTCATGACAAACTTTGGCGCATTTTTACGATTCTGGCCTGACTCTCCCCCGCAAACTTGGAGCATTCAAAAGTGTTGTGTCTGGTGCAGATTGTGCCAAGATTGGGCATATGACTGTTCATATATCTATAGAACAGGGCTATGACAGGTTTTGGCCGCAGCCCATTTATACATATCGCCGTTAGACTACACCGTCTAAAGATGCACCAGATTTATCGCTGTTGTTCATGATATGATCAATCCAATGCATGTTTTGACAATTTTGTCTAACGCCATATCACCTACCAGTTAACATAATTTGTGGCAATAATTGTGCCACAATTGTGACATGTTTTTAGCACATAGGGCGACATATATGAAAGGGTTTTTCACCCTTTTTCTGGCGTACAATGCACCTAACAGAGCCGTCTACAATGTCTAATGCGCCTAATGTATGTGTAAGGCGCATTGTTCGTAAGACTCGACACTTTCAAATGCGCCTAACATGAAGAAGGGGTGTTCTGGGGGCGTTATGGAGATGTTATGGAGGTGGGTCGCACCACATTCGTAAGATTAGACACATATATGAATGCAGTTAGGCAAAACTAGGCACATTACTGCTCCGACAGGCAGACCTATTCCAATGTGATCTGCCTGAGGAGTCGAAATGGAGCTAGATTTGCTGTAAGGGGCAAAAATGTCCAATATTTCTCAACTTCCACCAGTACAATAATAAAAAGTAATTTATTATAATTATCAAAATATATAAAATTTATTTATTTAAATTTAATGAAAAATGTTATCATAAAAAACTAATATAAAAATATATAATATCGGGGCGTGGCCTGGTCCTGTATGGCGTCGGTCGCAGTGTAAAGGAGCTCCGTGAGGGACTTGCTAAAACGGCCCAAATAAGCCTACAGACTGCCGGATTTTACTACCCAGGAAGGGCTAAGGTCTCCCCTGGGGATCTAGAAAGCCTGCGGGTGAGTCTAAAAGCAAGACCTGGCAGTTACTGGACTTTGACATCCCGCACACTGCTTGATGTGTGAGGACGCCCGCCATCTTAAAAATCTTCTCCTGCTGGAGTGAACTCCTCTAGACGGCGGTACAGAAGATCTACAAGATCCCGTGCCCAGGACTAAGGTGAAGGTGCAGAGCGGAGCAAACTTCGGCCGGATCGCTCGCATATCGTCTCGGGAGGACAGGCTATCACCCGAGATTATACCGAGGTGAGAGCAGTGGCGGGAACATTTTCCCCACTAATATAAGCTGTCCTCCCTGGATAACACTGCAATAACTCATTATCTGCTGGCAAATCCGACTGGGAGACTGTCCTACATTAATCTACGGTATACCTACCTGTATGTAGCTGAGACTATCTGCATACTCATATATTTAACTCATATTATCAGAAGCACCAACGCATCACAATACTTGCTCTGAATCCCCCTTGTTAATTGCTCTATATCTGGCAAAGAATATCTGGGAATCCAGGACTCTTCTTTCAGAAATAAGGCTCATTGCACCAGATATTTATAGCTGCTGTTATACTATTTGGAGAATACTCCTGCTACCTCTTGGACCAAGACTCCAGACTATAAATCAAAGACTGTGGGTTGTCTAAAAAGAGTGTGACGTCTCTAAAAATATCACTCCTGTACCATATCTTCTGATCCATACCCATTCACTTCGTACCGTCCCTATGTTACAGGGCAAACTGCATTGTTCTAAAATATTCTTATTCATTCCTTCAGAACCACGTTTCTCCTATTAATCCTACTCATTACCATTAAAACCTTACGACAGCCGGACACATAGGAACTCTTATTATAACTTGCATTCTACTTCCCTGAGGTCTCCGGTTCATAGAGCTGCCAGCACAGTCCTTCAGTGTTGCGTTGTTGAAACATCTCTTCGTTTCCCAACCGTATCATCCCACCTTTACCATAAAAAAAAAAAAATTCAGAGTCTGGTTAAAGGGGTTGTCTCACTACGAAAATAATAGTTGAAAATGTGGGGACCAAAAATCTAAGAATGTACGTCCTTGGTTACTATTGGCAAAGTGCTACGGTTTTAGAGAACGGGCTGGTTTACATGTGCTTAGCAACGGTGTTTGTTTACTGGTCAGGGAAGCATTCTGTCCTGCCCAGGTCGTGTACATGCAAAGGAAAGGCAGTTAAGAGGAGGGGCAGGGATGTGTGTATTGGCAGGCAAGGAGGAGAAGCAGTGAAGAGGATACAATACACACAACCCCCCTGCATGTCCTCTCACTGCTTCTCCTCCTTGCCTGCCAAAACACACATCCCTGCCCCTCCTCTTAACTGCCTTTCCTTTGCATGTGCATGACCTGGGCAGGACAGAATGCTTCCCTGACCAGTAAACAAACACCGTTGCTAAGCACATGTAAACCAGCCCGTTCTCTAAAACCGTAGCACTTTGCCAATAGTAACCAAGGACGTACATCCTTAGATTTTTGGTCCCCACATTTTCAACTATGATCTTCATAGTGAGACAACCCCTTTAAGGACTGAAGTCCCCTACAGCTTGGAGTCTACTAACGGACCACGTCCATCCATTGATCTAACATTTAACGTTGGGATAACATCACCCAGTAGCACACCCTTGCCACATCATCCAAAGAGCCTGTGCTGTTTATGTCCACACCAATGGGTGGCACTTCAAAAAGTAACCCTAAGGCTAAGAAGCTTACCGAATTCTTTAACATACCTTTGCCTCAATCCCAATATAGGGAGAGTCGCTTATCTTATTCAGCTTCCTCTCCAGCCTCCTCCAGACAGGGTTCAGTGGACATGGAACACCAAGAGGAAACAGGTGTTTCTGGAATTACAGAGCATGCACTGCACCGTTTGCTCTCGTCATTTCGTGAATCTCTTCAGGGAGATTTCAAACAAATGATGGGAGAATTTAGATCAGACATTCAGACATTAGTCTCAAGAACCGAGCATGTTGAGAAGAAGATGGCAGAGTTTGCCAAATCTCACAATTTACTCATAGATGCTAATTCTGCCCTGGAGGACGAAGTCCATCGCTTATCGTCCAAAGTATTTGACCTCGAAGACCAGTCTAGAAGAAATAACCTACGATTGCGAGGCATTCCAGAATCTGTCACCCAAGAATCCCTTCCACAATTTCTAATAGATATGATGGCCACTGTCTTGCTGGAGGCTTCTAATCTCGACCTCACTGTAGATCAGATCCATCGACTTCCTAAACCCAAACACCTCCCACCAGCAGTTCCGAGAGACGTCATCGCCAAAGTTAATTTTTTCCGTACCAAAGAACGTTTTCTAAAATTGATCCGCACCTGCTCCGATCTCCCTGAGCGGTTCCATAACATATCCATTTATCCAGATCTTTTGGCCGGAACAATGTTGAGATGCAAAGAATTTGCCCTGGTAACTAGAATTCTTCGGGATCATAACATAAGTTACCATTGGGGCTTCCCTATGAAGCTCATAATTACTGAAGACAACTCCATAATGGTTTGTCCTACTCCAGCCTCGGCTAAGGAACTCCTCGTTGCCTGGGAACTTCTTGCTACCCCAGGCCAGTCTCCTCTGACAAAGAGAAGAGATAAATCAGAAGCTATCACGCCACTCTGGTCAGAGAAAACCCGAAGAGCCAACCCCAGGCCCAATGATTGAATGCCACTTTAGTGCAGTCATTTCTTCCTCCCTCCTGCACGCTCCTAAGGACTTGATGCCATAGGTTATGTTTTAGTGCATTTTCTTTTACAGGCACTTGCTACGGACTATACCTATCACTGATCTTCCCCCTGTGGGAAGTTGTTTACTTTTACTTCTTACACCTTTTTTCGAACTGGTTTGACTTTTAATATGTTACGTTGCTTGAACATTATCATGGTCCTAAGAGTCATCTTGATTTGGTCAAAGCTTAAAGAAAGGGAAAACCCTATATCTTGTTATTATCGAATTTAGCTACTAACTCTTCTGTTGTTTAGTCATGGGAGTTAAAATAATGTCCCTTAATACGAATGGTATCAACTCCCCACACAAGAGATCTTACTTTTGGAAAGATGCTGTGAAATCAAATAGCGACATCCTGTACATTCAGGAAACTCATCTTAAAGAAAGTGACACTCATAGGCTAAAACATAAACGGTTCCCTCACGCTATCTTCTCATCCACGTTGGCCAAGAAAGCCGGATTGGCAATTTTAATTAAAGACTCCATAGCCTTTAAAAGCTTAAATTCATTAGTTGACCCAAAAGGAAGATTTATAATCCTGACTTGTGAACTAAACAATATCGTCTATACTTTAGTGAACCTCTATGCCCCTAACAAGAAACAAATATCTTTTATCTCAAAAGTCCTAGGGAAAGCCAAAAAAATGACTGTAGGTCAATTGATCTTGTGCGGAGATTACAATGTAGTAATAGATAAACAAATAGATCATCAGGCTGCCCCCGACATGCTCTGGAACTGAAGAACTTAGTTTGGGAGGAAAACCTCCATGACCCATGGAGATACCATCATGCAGCGGAAATTGACTACTCATATTACTCCGCTTCCAAAAATACTCATTTACGGATAGACTTTCTTCTAGTCAGTAGACAAACTTTGCCTTCAATACTTAAAACGGAGATAGGTCAAATAATGTGGTCTGACCACGCTCCAGTATAACTTACCCTGAAGCATAACTATCACTTGCCCCCGGAGATGCCTTGGCGTATTAATCATTACTTGTTAAAACATCCAGATATAGTTAAAGAGTTACAAACAGCTTTAAAGGAATATTTTGATTTAAATTCCCCTAGTGCACCTTCCCCAGAAATCCTATGGTGTGCCCACAAGGCAATCTTAAGGGGGGTTTGTATCAAGTTAGCTTCTAGAGAGAAAAAGAAAAGAGATGCTGAACTGACGACAACATTAGATAAACTAAAAATATTAGATAAAGCATTTAAAACCGACCCTAGTTCTAAAAATAGAGAACTTCTATAGGAATGCAGGTCTCACTTAAGAAATCTTAACCTGAGCAAATTTGAATTTCAGTTGTCTAAACTTAAATGGCAATTCTATCTTCAGGGAGACAGACCCACCAAACTCCTTGCACAGAGGATTAAAAAATATCAAGCTAGAGCTAAAATCACATCCCTACTTATTCCCTCACAAAAGAGAGTCTGTGATCCCCAAGAAATCGCCAATTGCTTTGCTGACTACTATACTAGTTTGTACAACATTAAGGATGACCCTGCCACGCCGCCAGTATCTGAAGAAATGATTTCAGCTTTTTTAAAAAAAAATAAGCTACCCTCTTTAACGGAAGTTCAACTGCGTGAACTGAATAAACCATTCACAACTAAGGAGATCGAGAATGTTATTCATAAATCTAAATTGCAGAAATCCCCAGGTCCTGATGGACTCACAAATGAATATTACAAATTGTTTGTATTTATCTTATCCCCTCACCTTACAGCTCTCTTTCAAAATATTATGTCTAATGGTAAGGCACCCGTTGAAATGTTATCCGCCTTAATTACCACTATCCCCAAACCAGGCAAGTCTCTAGAACAAGTGTCTAATTACCATCCAATATCCTTACTTAACAATGATATTAAATTTTATTAAAAAATTCTGGCCAATCGATTGAACATATATTTGCCTTTACTAATTAATAAAGAGCAATCAGGCTTTGTTAAAGCCCACCAAACTAGAGATGGCATCAGGAGGGTATTGAATGTAATCCAAATGGCTACCACACAGAATTCCCCCACTTTTTCTATCCTTGGATGCAGAAAAAGCCTTTGATAGGCTCAATTGGCTTTATCTCAAAGGGGTTATGTCCAAATTCGGCTTTACAGACCAGTTTTTGCAGGCCGTTTTGGCATTATACTCCCTTCCATCAGCAAGAGTATTTTCTAATGGATTCCTTTCGCGTGCTATCCCTATCTCAAATGGTACCAGACAAGGCTGCCCACTGTCGCCTCTAATTTATATTCTATGTGTGGAGCCGTTAGCAGAACTAATTAGGTGCTCTCAGGAGATCTCAGGCATTAAAGTGTTCAACATGGAACATAAGATCAGCTTGTTTGCTGATGATGTCCTAATTATGTGTACGCACCCAGAAAATTCCATTCCCAAACTGATGGATATTTTGAAGGAATATTCATTAATCTCCTATTACAAGTTAAACCAATCTAAATCGACAATTCTCCCATTGAACATGCCATCAAGAACAAAAAGATACCTCTCTAGCTTTAACTTCATATTGTCAGATGATTATTTAACCTATCTAGGTATAAAAATCACAAAGTCGGTAGACCACACTATTACAGTGAACCTAGAAGATCTTTCTACTGCTATTACAACGGAAATTCATAGATTGGAAAATCTCCCACTCTCCTGGTTAGCAAAAATTAACATTACTAAAATGCTCTTGTTGCCCAAATTTGTATATATAGCCAGATCCCTACCGTACCTTTTTCCATTGAAGTTTCTTAATAAACTTCAATCTCAGATTCTGAGGTTTATCTGGGGTGGCAGGAGGCCTAGATGCAAAAAACAGTACTTATATTTGCCTCTCAAAAAAGGAGGCATGTCGGTGCCACATTTGTTATCCTATAACATAGCTGCTATTTTAGACCCTATTCTTTTTCTATGCTCTACACCAGACACTCATGTTTGGTCCCAAATGGAAAATGAGGCCGTTCAATCCCACTCCGTGAAGGACATCCTGACAGCAGCAATCCTGGGTGTCAAGCCACCTCAGTTGAATCTACTTTCCTTAGCACATGCTGTTAAAACTTTGATTAAGTATGTAGTCCCTAATAACTGGATACATATTTAGAAAAATAACTGCCCTCTATCTGTAATAGGGGTAAATATATCCACACTACCTTGGTTAAATTGGTCAAAAACAGGAATTGCTGTTGTAGGAGACTTATATGAGACGAACATACTTAAACCTTTTTCAGAAATAAGCTCAACCTACAAATTGCCTAGATCCCATTTCTACCAGTACCTCCAAATCAGACATGCACCCCAATCTTGGAACTGGCTGTTCCCATTCACTACGCCAACCCCATATTATAATTTTCTAACTCTCAGGAAAGGGTTTCAGAAAGGTTTATCAATATCCTATATTCTATTAATGGCAGGTACTAAAGAGATAAAACCTTGCTCCTTCACTTGGCAGGAATGGTTGGTAGCGTCTCTTGAAGTTACTAAACATTCTACAGTAGATGCATTAACCATCTCGAACTAATGAAAAAAATCTTCCTTCGTTGGTATCTACACCCCACAAGAATAGCTAATTTCTCGCCTTCGCACTCCAGACCCTGCTGGAGAAATTGCAGTCAAGAGGGCACTCTATTAGACATGTGGTAGGATTGCCCAAATATCCAACCTCTATGGTCCCAGGTTAATGTTTAATAAATGAGATAACACAATTCCACATTCAGTTGGTGCCAACTTTAGCAGTACTGGATTTGTTTTTAAATGATTTACCCACCCAATTTAAAACGGTAATTCAGCATATCCTCATAGCAACGAGACTGTCAATTGCTCTTCATTGGAAATCTGCACAACCCCCAAATGTATCAGAAGTGATAGATAGAGTCAACTTTCATTACAGATGCGAAACATCTCTCTCTATTCCTCCGCACGTAATCGCCAAAACAAGTAAACGATGGGAACTTTGGAAGAATTCCAAGTATTTTAAATAAGGTAATTGTCAACTTTCTGCCTCGTTCCAAATATAAAGCTCTATAAGAGACCATCCAGAAGTGCTCTTTTCTCTTGGTAATCCCTAAAATATCTAGCTGTTCAGGTGACTCTTGACTGTATTGAACTTATATAAATGATGTTGTTATATCCATGATATTATGTTATCATTATTTGTTCCACTGTTTGTTGTTAGTTTCTTGAATTCTATTGGAACCACTTTTATCCCTTCCCTTCCCTTCTCTTCTTATGTTTTGTCCCCAAAAACCCTTCAATAAAAATTTCATGTTTCAAAAAAAAAATACATAATATCCTCAAAATATAAAAATGTCTCCTATCAAATGTTTTTAAAATTCATAGAATCTTAAACTAATTTTACATTAAATAACCCACTACTTATGTTGTTCAGATTTTTATATTGTACATTTTTACTACATGAAATTTGAAAAATATTTTTGCTGCTCTCACCCTTTATTCACAGCACAGGGATTGCTGGGACCTGTGGTCCTCCAAGCAGGATCTGTACCATAGTTTCTATTCACTGACATGCTATTCTAATGACTTTTATTTCCAGCTTATCTATAGCCTTTATACATGCTAGGCGCATTACTTATGCGCCTAAGTTCCGTAATGCGCCAAACACATAGGCGAAACGCGCCGAACTTTGCACACCATTTATGAACCCACAAAAAACACTTTCATACATCATACATCAGGCGCATTATACATTGAAAATGAGACTCGACTATTCACTTTGATGTGCCTTCCTTCATACATGTCTCCCATAGTGTCACTGGGTAAATCACACCCTTTCTGTGAAGCTATGCTGGCTCCATTTGTAACGTGCCAGGGTCACAGAGGAGAGGATGGGAAGTGGTAGTTTAATGTCACAGTGGCTAGACACCCAATCCTCTCTTGTTCTCCTTGACACCGTTACAGTGCTTGTTACAGGTTACAGGTCTGCTTGTTCAGGAGTAGGTGGTGTTCCTCCAGTGTTCCCCCGGGACACACTCTGTAGATAGGCCTACCTGTCCAGATGGTGGTTGAGGTGTCCTTGATGTTGTCAGCAGAATAATAGATAGGAGGCAAGCTGGTATAACACAAACAGTTCTTTACTCCAGGCTAGATGTTACATCCCAAGAAATGTCTGTAAAGCCTGGAGCAGAGGTGGTAGGTCTTCAACTTTCTAGGTGTAACGCACTAACTGCTTCACTGCTTAACTACCTAACTACCCAACTGAACTCCTCCCACCTGGATACCTTTATTTATAACCTCTGGCCACACCCTAGTTGCCTAGGTAATCATCACTCTGTTTCAGGCTTACACAGCATATCGGCATCAAACTTAGCATTATACTGACAAATTATATTGCACATAATAAACAATGGCTTTCATAGTAAATATTATTATGAGGCACAAATAAAATAAGGAGTGTACACTCCTGTACACTACACATTCCCTGCTGTAAGCAGTGGACGTCACCTGTAATAATCAGCCGGCACCCGTCGCATGTGGCACAGTTTCACTGTTTGAGCCTGCTCCATACAACATTACCAGCATTATGGCGTACCAGTACAACAAATGTCAGTAAGGGGTTAATTTCTACCTTGGAAAAACCACTCTTTTCTCAGATATAACAGGAATTGTAGCTGTTCTATAGATCCCTCAACAGAAACAAGACCTACAGAAGAGCACCTTTGGGATGTGTGCAACAAGAGATTAACAAGGTGAAGGTTTACTATTTTATAGTAACATGTTTAGCTCGAGTTTGTATTCTAATTGTTTCTGTGTATTGTTTACCCTTTGTAATTGTAATTGAGCTTTCTTGTGACTATTTCAGTGTTGTTCTGTTCTGCTCTATTTGCTCCTTTGATTAAGTGCCATGGGACATGCATTGCATCAGACTTCCAGCTTCAGATATGGCTTTCTCATTCACATTACAGTATGTGCCTCATTGATTTTAATGTCTCTGTATATATTGATTCCTTAGAACCTGTCATGATAATGAAATGTTTAGCTTGTACACTTCTAATCTACATATTGGTCAAGATCTGGATGGACCAATAGGTCAACAAATAAAATAAACTGGTGAGTAGATGTTAATGCTTTAGATAGAACTGCATTTTAATGCAACACTAAAGGAATAACAGTGACAGAGGAAGTTCAATCACACGGCAAAGTATAAATATGTAAGCTCAAAGAAATAGATGAAAAGGAATATCAAATATCGAAGCCTGAAATTTAACTTGCACAACAATATAACTTTGAAGTCAGCCAGAGATATTTGCCAGGTCCTTATGCCAGGGTATTTCAATTTGGGAAAGTACATTGTATTCAATACGGAAACTTTGTCGGAACCAAGTCGATGATAGTAAGTCATTTGATGGAACTCTTAAATGCCGAGATGCAGAGATTAGCAGAGCCTGAAATAATTTGTTTTAGAAAATTTATCATTTTGATAATCTGATGCAAATTTATGTCAGTTTGTTGTAGGGCATTAATCTGTTTTAGCATAAAAAACTGTAGTGTTATGTAAACTTCTAAATTCAGTGTGAGATTCTGTTTATAGTCACATTGCATATTCACATTTAACGTGTACCTGTACTTACAGGAGTGTCACTGAGGAGTAGCACTATTCAAAGGCCTTGTATAATTTACATAGCACATACCATGGTAACTTTCAGTTGTCCCTGAGATAATGAGTAGAGACTTGCTGCTATAATGTCTCCCATTCACTGCATACCTGCTTCCATTTATCTCTATAGCATCCCCTCAGAAGCAGTATGGAGTACACATTATAGCAACACTGAAAAGTGTAATTTTTGAATCAAGCACCTTACCTCTCTGCTTCTCTGCATGTATCTATCCACTATTGTCGCAACACCCCCTGACCTCATACTTTTATAATATGTCCATATGTATGTAAAAAATTCTCTAAAGCTTTTATTCATCTGTCTGCAATTGTTTAAAGTAATATAAGATGCATATTTGTTCCAGGAGGACTATTGTACAGTACTCTGAAACCATAACTATGGAAAACTGGTAATTGCTTTCAAAGCTCCAAAATTTCACCCAACGTAAAAGGGAAGAATAAAGAAACTTAAAGAGGTTGTCTCACTACAAAGATTATTTTTTAACATGTGGGGAACAGTAATTGAAGATGTTTTCAAAATATATTGCGTTGTTAATTTTATTTTTTGAGGAGCTGTAGTGCTAAGATATTAATTGACTATCCGGAATCCATATTGGCAGTATCTCTTTAAGAATATTAGATGGTAATAGCTGGTCTTTAAGCTTTAAATTTCCTAACTCCTGGTAATATTTAGTGAGAGAGCAAATAACCCTGTACACATAGGTCTGTTATCAGTGTTGCTCACATATCTTGTTTTGAGAACGCTGTACCATGTATGTTCATGAGATAATACTACTAAGCAATGTTTAGGGAGAAAGGATGGGAATGCAGGTGTTCATGGCTTATTAACAGGGGTGTTTAACATCCGGTGATTGATTTTTCCAGTGCCAGGTTAACCTTTGAAGAACTAGCCATTTGGCGGGGGGAGGGGGTTATACTGGTAAAAAAACTGATCTGTTAGCGTGTGCAACACTTGGTTACGCAGGCATTTGTTTCAAATGAGATATAAGCTGAGAAACTTTGCAGCAAAGTATCTGGACCTGTGGGCACGAGGGACTCCTCACCGCCACAGGGATTTATCCCAGTAATCTCTCTGTCTTCACTGGCCCACTTCTCTCAGCTGATGCCGATAGATGATGTTTATAAGATTCCTGGTGAAGCTTTGACCTGTATAAGGGGGACATCCGTGCAAGGTGGTGATCTCAGGGATTCTCTTTATCTTTGCTGGCCCGTTTTTCCCAGCTGATGCCGATAGATGATGGTTATAAGATTCCTGATGAAGCTTTGACCCATATAGAGGTGTAATGTAAGTATTTGTAATCAATATTATGCGTGCTTTGCCTTTGTAATCTATATTATGTGAAAGTGTATGCAATATCACACTATCTTCTTTTGGTCTTATGTTATCACTGAAATCCTCATATAATAAAGTTGATAAAGCATTTGAGGTTGCCATCTTTAAAGCCGTATCCGACCCCTTAAAATAGTTGGCAAAACAGGAGCTACAAGTGATTTTATCACCTTTTGTTGGCTTTCTGGTGTCTCTAGTGACTCACCTGTTTGTTTGCTCTCCCCTGCTGTTTGTCTTATCTGATAGCAGGGAGTGAGGTCATCACACAGGTCATGCACAGAACTGCTGGCAGCTTCAGAGCTTGTATGTCATCTGATCCTTCAGATAAAAAAACACTAATTACTACTGTTTACTTTAGCTCTCAAGATTCTCTGGACCTCAGAGAAGGAGATTGTTTATCTAATTAGCAGAAGTCTGAATACAGGAGCTCATATGCAAATTACAGACAGCTTGACCAGGAAGTGACAGGATACATGAATGAAAGAATGCTGCTTTTCTCTTTGAAACAATAAGACAACCCCTTTTAAATGGAGAACTGTTAAAGTAAATCCTTACATACAACAGAAAGCTGCTTGAGGCTGTCAGTAACTTTTCATTTTAAGAATAGGAGCTTTTTTGGCGTACATTTAAGAGCAGTAAAGGATATGTAGTACCGCATTCCACAATACAGAAGTGCTACTAGACTGCCAATTACTTCATGCACTTTACTAATAAAGATGATTTGCAAGTGAGATGCTCATGACAATTGGTTGACTCTTTTACCAATTACATGAGCCACAGATTGGGAGTGTCTGCCTTACATGTGACAGAAAAAAGGCACAACAATTTGTAAAATAACTGAGCGCAAGAAAGCATTATAGTGTTCAATCTTGCATGCATTAATAAATTTAAAAAATATATGATCAGGAAGGAAGGGGATGAGGAAATAACCCAGTCAGGAACTGGTTAAAAAATAGAAAAACAAGATTTATGGTGGAAAGGCTGCAAATAAGATGTCAACACACATATTACTATAAAAAAGGCTCCAAAAGAGTATGAGGCATATCCAAAGATATACATATACAGTTAACTGTAATCATAGGTGGTTCGGCTAGTGCAAGAACTAGACAATAACTCAAGGCACAAATCACAATACAGAGTAATACATTATGAGCACATCATAAAAAGTAAGTGAAACTAGCTGTACAGGAGAAGGGAGGAGTGGTACATATAAGAGTAACAATAGTAACAACAATAAACCAATCAATGAATAAATAAATCAACTGGGCTAGTGATACAGAAGTCAGAAAAGGACGGAGGATGGTTTGAATGTTGTATATGCTCCATGCAGGGCCGCTGTTATTGCAGTACAGCTAGTATTGCCATTCTGTGAAACGAGGGGGGCACAAAGCCGCCAGCAGCTACTACCCCCTTGCTTCACATAAAGGTAGAATAAACAGACCTACATATTGGGAGCCCCTATCGACCTACCTTCATACCGGGGGCCCTATCTACCTACATCCTTACTGGGGGCCCCTATCTAACTACCTAAATATTGGGGGGGCCCATCTACCAAACTACATAATGGGGGCCCTAATTATCTACCTACCTACCTTTTGGGGGCCCATCTACCTGCCTAAATTCTGGGGGACCAATATCAAACTGCCTACCTACATACTAGGGGGGCTATCTATCGCCCTACATACTGGGGGGCCTATTTACCTAAATATTGGTGCCCTACATACCTACCTAAATACTCGAGGCACTATATACCTACCTACTGGGTGCCCTTTATACCTAACTAGTGGGGGGACTCTATATACCTACCTTCTTGGGTCCTATATAACTATCTATCAACTGGGGGACTTTATACCTACTTAACTATTGGGAGCCCTATATACGTACCTATTGGGTTCCTATATAGCTACCTACAAGAGGGGGCTCTATATACCTACCTACCTACTTTCTGGGAGCCTTATATAACTACCTACTTACTGGGGACCTATATGCCTACCTAGCTAATGAGGGGGCCTATATTCCTAACTACCAGGGCACCAAGGGGGTAATTATTACCATTTTGGACACTATGGATGGGGAGTTTGTACATAGGTGGGGGGCAGAGGTGGAAAGATGATAGAAAAGTAAGAACTCTCAGGTGTTTGTGTTGTGAATCCTGCAGGGACAAGTGGTGGCCAGGAGAAATCATTATGGCGGTCTGGACCGGTTGGAGAAGAAAAGGGAAAGTAAATGAGAAGATATCAGACAAGGCATCACCTGTGAGTCATTAAATGAATCTGTACTGTAATCACTTATATGTCTGCAGAGCTCCTGTGTACAACTGGTATCTACTGGTATCATATAGTTATGGTCACTGTATGAAGGTAATATATAGTCTGCAGAGCCTGGGTACACTGGTATCTATGACTATATGGGCACTGTATTATGGTAATAGTAGTCTTAGTGTAGTGGTTAAAATTGGTTGGCCATCTCCATAGACTTCTGTGCATGAGGAAGATACAGTATTAAGATTTATGGTGTTATCTGCATTCTTCCCACCATACCTTGGTGCGGTAGAGGAATGTTTAGACAGGATAGGATCGGGTTGAGATGGGTGAAGTGCCTGCACATGGTCCTCAATACCACACTCTATGCACTTCAGGGCCGGTATGATGGGTAGGCAGAGGTGGGCGATCGCCTAGGGCGCCACCTCTGCCTGTCATGTGGGGGGCGCACAAACATTACTGTATAACTGCCCTTTATTGATTTATAAATCTGTGTCTGCCCGACTGCAGCTCTATTATCGATGGCTGCTGGTGCTCGGCCCGTCCATTCCTCCGCTGCGCCGTCTTCTGCTGGTTCTCGGCCCGCCCCTTCCTACGCTGCGGAGGACAGGCAGGAAGAGTCGGAACAGTCAGAGACTGTGACTGTCTCTGACTGCTCTGACTCTGCCTGTCCGTCCACTGCCGCTGCGACACAGGACAAACAGGCGGGCGCTCGCAGACAGCACTGAGGAACGTAGCTGCGCAGCGCCTGTGGTCATGTGCTCAGCAGAGGCAGGAGCGGGCCGAGCACCAGCAGAAGACAGCACCGCGCAGCGGAGGGAGGGACGGGCCGAGCACCAGCAGCCGCTGCTTACCTGGTATATAGAATAGTCTGTTATCTATAATGCAAGCACATTTAGAGAAAATAAAGTGTCAAATATGAGACATCAGGGAAGAATGTACAGAGTCATGAACATAGAGACATTATATAGAATCCTAACCAGCTGCCCTCATGTTATTACCATAAGTGTTTCTCCAATATACCTCAGAATATTACGAGCTTTTCTTCTCTGATTATTTAGAATTCCTTATCGTATCTATCCACATAATTTAATAATGATGTAGATTGTCATTTTAGACAGTCAGCAAGCTGGTGGATGGATACCTCCGGCGTCAGACTGCAGCACCCTGGTCCCAGCAGAGGAAATTCATGGATTCCAGTACACAGCTATATAGAGATATTAAAAGGGTTAACTCACTACATTCATCTTCCCTCAGTCCTTTTTTTCTTGGTTTTATTTTGAATTCAGGGGCATGTTTACTGGTTCTTCTAGGCTGCAGTAGAAGCCAGGTCTGTAGCTATAGCAACCAGTGCTGGCAGCTTATCAAGAGAGATCAGACAGGTCTGTAGCTATAGCAACCAGTGCTGGCAGCCTATCAGGAGAGATTAAACAGGTCTGTAGCTATAGCGAACTGAGGAGCTGATGCAGCCCATGCAAGAGGGGATATCTAGAAATAGGTAGGGATGGACATATATTGCAAAGTGACTTGTTTTTGGAAGATCTTTAACATAAAACATAATCCTTGTTTTGAGCTTATTTGTATCGACCACCATGAGACCTTCAGAGAGGACGCAGTCCATGACGCTGGTCTGAGGAAGGAGGAGTTTACTCAGAAACGTCATCGATGAGCGTGTGGCTGTTCTCATGGTGGTCAATACAAACAAGCTCTGCCTTGTTGTAAAGTTCTGGATACAGTAAGAACTTTTGTATATTTTCATGCAGAGACTGCAGTGACTATTATTATCGTATCACAGGTTTTTACCTCTATTGTATGTTGAAAAATGTATTAGTTACCTGCGAATTAATGGGTGATGTATATGAAGTTGAATCAATGATATAAAAGAAATCTTGGATATAAAAGGACTGTCTTGCTATTTTTCATGACTGGCTGACTGACCACCTGCAGAGTGGTGATATGTGGTGTTGTGGTATTATGCGGTCACTATGCGGTGGTGATATGTGGTGTTGGGGTATTATGCAGTCAATTATTTTGTCTTTGTATAGCAGTGTCCTTGATAGTTATTCTACCTAGCTGGGGAGGGCGCAGATACGTGTATTAAGTTAGGGCCAGATTTCATTTTTTTTTTCTTTAGTTGCCTAGGGCACCAAAATGCCTTGTCCCGGCACTGATGCACTTAATAGCAATTTAACAGTCTTTAGCAAAATGTTAAGTAGACGAAAAGCATTTGAACCATACCCCAAATGTTTCGAAGTTCCTTGCTTTCTTGAAGTGGTCTCTTTCTGAAACCAATGCACTTCTTGAGTGGATCTAGTTTCTTATGAATAGAACACATGTGGTTGGGGTTTTCAATCTTCTCCCTTTGGTCGCTCTTGTGCTGAGATAGTGTCAGTATAGGGAGGACTTCAGTCTGTTTCATAGACACTGGACCTCTGTGATTCTTATAGTTGGAGTGTGTACTGTCCTAATTGGGTGCTAGTGAATCTGGGGTAATTCTTTGCTTCTGCAATGTTCCTGATAAACTAACAGAAGTAGAAGAAGGGAGGAAATGAGACTTAATTTTCCCTTTTCCCATTTGGAATTTTCTTGAATTCCAAATGGCAGATTGGAAACTATTGGGCTATTGTGTCCAGGTAACTGAGGCTGAGAAAATGAGGACCCATTTTGACCAGGTGGAGTTCTAAGAATAGATTACTAAGCTCTTGGAATTTCTGATTGTCCTTGCCGGATATTTTTGGAATATCTTGCAGCTGTTTAAATAGAGCATTTTCTATGGCCTCTGAACTTCCAAAGTCTCGTTCCAATCTTTCCCAAGCCACAATGTCATGTCACTGGATTATCAATGTGGACAGATCTGAGTCACTTCACTCATTCTGTAGACTGAGGGCTGAGCCACCTGAACAGCAGATCTAGTTCTTTGGCAGCGGTAAATCCAAGGTCACTAATGCCAGTTCTGAAAGCACATTTCCAGCCTGATCACAGTTTTCAGGATGATCATCAAACTTTGCGAGGCTAGTCTTAGTAAGTTCCCGGTGAACCATGTATTATACAATGTCTGACATGTCTGTTTTGTCTGACTATGGGCAAGGAATTGCTAGCTGCATAGTGTTGCCTTTATTATTTGTGGTGTTCTGGGTCACAGACATATGGTGCTTAAAAGGCATTCAGCTTACAGTGAAGGAAATAATTATTTGATCCCTTGCTGATTTTGTAAGTATGCCCACTGACAAAGACATGAACAGTCTATAATTTTAATGGTAGGTTAATTTTAACATTGAGAGATAGGATATAATATAATAATAATAATAATAATAATAATAATAATAATAATAATCTTTATTTATATAGCACCAACATATTCCGCAGCACTTTACAATATAGAGGGAATAAGCACAGACAAGCCAGACATTACATTATAAAAAAGCTACTTACAAATGAGACACGAGGTGTGAGGGCCCTGCTCGCAAGAGCTTACAATCTATTAGGGTGTATGGGTGAAACAAAGGGTGACAACTGCTTGGTTTACAATGGACCAGCCATGTTACATAAATATAGGTTAGTAAACATAACAAAGTGGATGATCCTGCCATCCCAACCATACATCTATATACAGATAAGTGCCTGTGGGTGCCAAAGTACAGGAAGTGACGATTGTGTGACAGAATTTGGAGGGATAACAGTTAGTGATCTTTTTAGGCTTGTCTAAGAAGATGAGTTTTCAGAGCGCACTTAAAACTGTGAGAGTTGTGAGTGTGCCTGATCACATGGGGTAACATGTTCCAGAGAACTGGTGCAATACGTGCAAAGTCTTGGAGACGGGCATGGGAGGTCCGGATGACTGAGGTGTGTAATCTTAGATCAGTATCAGAGCGGAGAGAGCGGGTAGGGCGGTAGACAGAGATGAGGGAAGAGATGTAGGGGGGTGCAGCGCTGTGCAGAGCCTTATAGGTGAGAGTGATGAGTTTATGTTGTATTCTGTACTGAATAGGCAGCCAGTGCAGAGACTGACACAGGGTAGAGGCATCAGTATAGCGGCTGGAAAGAAAGACAAGCCTGGCTGCTGCGTTCAGGACAGATTGGAGAGGGGAGAGTTTACAGAGAGAGTTTACAGAGATATCCAAAATAAAATCCAGAAAATCGCATTGTATAAATTATATAAATTTATTTGCATTTTGCTGAGAGACGTAAGTATTTGATCCCCTATCAACCATTTAGAGTTCTGGCTCCTACAGACCATTTAGACGCTCCTAATCAACTCGTTACCTGCATTAAAAACAGCTGTCTTAAAAAGTCAACTTAATAAAAGATTCCTGTCCACAGACTCAATTAATCAAATAATCAGTCAGACTCTAACCTCTACAACATGGGCAAGACCAAAGAGCATTCTAAGGATGTCAGGGACAAGATCATAGACGTGCACAAAGCTGGAATGGGCTACAAAACCATAAGTAAGATGCTAGGTGAGAAGGAGACAACTGTTGGTGCAATAGTAAGAAAATGGAAGAAATACAAAATTACTGTCAATCAACATCAATCTGGGGCACCATGCAAAATCTCACCTCGTGGGGTATCCTTGATCATGAGGAAGGTGAGAGGTCAGCCTATAACTACAAGGGGGAACTTGTTAATGATCTCAAGGCAGCTGGGACCAGAGTCACCAAGAAAACCATTGGTAACACATTATGCCATAATGGTTTAAAATCCTACATGCCCGTGCACATGTGTAGGCCCATCTGAAGTTTGCCAATGAACAGAAGGAGGATTCTGTGAGTGAATGGGAGAAGGTGCTGTGGTCAGATGAGGAAAAAATTAAGCTCTATGACAATAATTTAACTTGCCGTGTTTGGAGGAAGAGAAATGCTGCCTATGACCCAAAGAACAATGTCCCCACTGTCAAGAGTGGATATGGAAACATTATGTTTTGAGGGTGCTTCTCTGCTGAGGGCACAGGACTACTTCACCGCATCAATGGGAGAATGAATGGAGCCATGTACCGTAAAATCCTGAGTGACAACCTCCTTCCCTCCATAAGGACATTAAAAATGGGTCGTGGCTGGGTCTTCCACCAAGACAATGACCCAAAACATACAGCCAAGGCAACAAAGGAGTGGCTAAAAAAGAAGCACATTAAAGTCATGGAGTGGCCTAGCCAGTCTCCAGACCTTAATTCCTTAGAAAACCTATGGAAGGAGTTGAAGCTGCAAGTTGCCAAGCGACAGGCATGCTGTTGTATTGTATATACAGAAGTTGTATGGCTGGCTTACTGGTGTATCCAGCAGTTTTCATCAATCATCTTTTTACTGTTCTGACTCAATGACTCGTCTGTAAGTGTCTGGGTTGCTGAGATAACTTTTCTTAGTATATCTGTATTGGTCCAGTACTCACACCAAGAAACCTTGTCAGACAGTGTCAACTCACCTGAAGAGGCATACAAGAAGAATCCAGATGAGACTTATTTCTAGCTGAAATTCTTGTAGATATGCACAAAACAGTAGGTGAAAAGAAAATGATTCTTTCACCAGACATGATGAGCATCAACTGTATCCTAAAATACACAAACTGACCAACTGCCAAGAAGATGACATAAGATACTAGCTACAGGAAATCAGGATGGACAAATCTAATAAAAGACAAATGTTGTGGGACATGACATTTGCCCTTTTCCAAGACCAGTAACGTCTTTTTTGATATGCCATTGGAACTGTGTGATGGCGTTTATCTTAATGGGCCGTTTACACGGCTTATTCTGTGACTGATTCCAGCTGTACTGTGCGCCGTATTTGGGCTGCAGTACGGCTGGAATCCATCCCAGTCATTACGGTCATCCACAGTTCTCGTAAAGAACTGTGGATTCCGTCTCTTGTCCCCGCTCGGCGAATCCGCCGAGGGGGGAGAAAGTGACATGCAAATTATTTACGGCGTGTATGCGCCGTGAATGAGTGTCTATGGGGCCGGCGAGCTGCCGGCCCCCCGCCCCCGCTCCGTCCCGCAATTACGTCGGCTTTAAGCCGTGTGAACTAGCCCTAAGGGTGAGTTACGTTTTTATTGGAGTGTATACCATTTTCTAATCACTTTTTATTCAATTTTTTAAGGCAGCCAAGATTACAAAAAAAACATATTTGTGGCATTTTGTTTTAATTTTTTTCTGCGACATTAACCATGCGGTGTAAACGAAGTGATATTGTATTAGATTTGTCTTTTACAGACATGTTGATACTAATTATGTTAATTTTTCATATTTTTTACTTGGTAAATGGGAAAAACTGAATTCTTTGAATTATTAGTACTTACGATATTTTGTAAACTTTTTTTATTACATTTTTTATACAGCAATAATTTGAGCTTTTAAGGGACTTGAACATGTGATATTTTTAACGTTAGCGTATTGTAGTACTTCTGTTGTAGAAATGGTCATGTCTGGTTTGAAACATGTAGGCATCTCTATGCAGTAGTTGCTCTAGATTGCTTGATTTAATGGATGTGAATAAAAATTTTACAAGCACTGAATTACACATCAGCTTAAAGAAGCTTATTAGCTATCCAATACAATCAGAAGCCCCAACATTGACATAGACTTAAAACGTAATGTTCTGATATGTACAGTCCCTAGAAGAAGCTTACAAACTTGTTTAAAAAAGGGTTCTCCTCTGTAGACCAAGTTGATAAACATTATTACAAAATACATGTTTCTTCTGATTTTTCTGATTTTCCTTTTAAACATAAAGCAGTCCTTATCTCCTGCTTGTTCATAGATGGTTTCCTAGGTTACCAATCACCTCTCTGTTCTAGCTGCTGTGTCTTATTAACAGCATGACAGCTTATTGAGAGAAATTTTCACTCTTCAGAGTTACTGAAGAAAGAGATCAGGAGCCTTGTGCTGTGCTGTTAGGCTGCAGGCTCTTGTGCTGTTAGGCTGCAGTGTCACGCTTATCTTTGTATTTAAACACACAGATAACAGTGTAACTGTAAAAGAATCACCATGTTTATCTTGGCAATTACCTCTCATGATAAATATAGTTCTGCAAGCTTACCTTTAAAATCAGGCATCCTGTTTTTTTTTTTATTATTTTTTTTATACTCCTCCATCACCGTTGTCTTTTTAACATGCCCAGCTCAAAATAGGAGTTAACAGAGCTGAAATGTCAGTCAGTGCAGTAGAACAGCCTATGGCCTGCACAGTAAGTGGAAGCCTGTAAAGAGCTGGCTCTGTAAAGACAGCCAGATAGGAAAATCCATTTAATCCAGCATTATATTTCAGTTCAATTTGGAACTCTGTATAGGTAAAACAAAGATCAGACTGCTATAAAGGTAAATGAATAAATTAATTAGCACATCTCTTTGACCACATTGAAACAAAAAATGGTATTTACTGGTGAACAGTTATGTTAAAAAGCAATTTATAAATTCAGTATTGGAATGGTGTTATATTGGTTGGATCAAGTTGGCTTGCACGGCAAGTCATGCTATGTTAAGCATAAGCTATTATATGTTAACTGCATGACAAATTGAAAACACAGACTAAAACTAACTTGTAACGACATATTTCAAGAACCATGGTGATAATCGCTGCCTAGTGTTTCTAGCACAGCTTCTTCCACTGTACACAGAAACCCTAGTTTTTTTTGTCTTCAAACAAAAGCATATTTGCTGTTCAGCAGGTATCCAGATTTGAAATTAAGAAAACTCCTTAGAAAATCTCACTGAGGATTTACAAACAAGATAAATAGACATACACAGTCTTATAAGCCAATTGTTGTCTTAAATATTTAACCATAATATTAAATAAATAAATTTTTCTGTTAGGGCATGTCCCCACGGCACAGGTTTTTGGCCGGTTTTTCAGACGGTTTGCGGTTTTGCAGACCGTTTGAAAAACTGTCCGCAAACGAGCACAACGGGCTCCTATGGAAAACCCGTGCAGCAGTCCCCAGTGCACGGATTTTCCGCCCGGCATTTTTTCCGCCTGCAAAAGATTGAACATGCACATTCTTCTGTCTGGTTTTCAGACGGAATGTGTGCATTTCAATGTGGAGGGGGAGGGCTTTTCTCCACTGATCGCGGAGAAAAGCCGTCTCCCACGCGGCCGTGTGCACGGCACACAAACCGGACAAATACCGGTCGGATAAACTGACCGGTATTTGTCCTCTGCCGTGGGGACATGCCCTTAGGGAAATTAAATACTCTGGTTGCCCTTGATAAACAGCAGCTTGTATTGGTGACTACTTAAACAAAATAACCTACACCTGTTCTGGAAATGTTCATGAAGTAACTAATATTAAGTGGGGGGGTTTCAATCTTTCAAAATTGCATGCAAATAGTTCAAATTAATATACTTTCTGTAGCTGTAAAGCCTCCACAAATCACACATATTATACTCTGAACATATGGGACGACATATCAGAAAAGAGGCGCCGTGTATAGTGTGCCTGAATGAATGAACCTGTCAAAATCTGGCGTCTGGTATACCTTGCATAGTAAAAGTGATGCGCCTAATCTAGGCGCATAGCATAATGTAGGCACACAGCATATCATTGCCAGCATATTTGATGTGCTTACTTTAGGTGCATTCAAATGTGTCGTGCCTGGCATATAATGTGCCTAGTTTTGGTGTACTACAGTTCATTTATATAGAGAATAGGGTGTCAACATTTTCTTCGCACAAATAACACCAAAAAAAATGGCGCAGCCTTAATAGGACATGTCGCCTTTGGTTTTTCTCTTATCTACGCTGTCCAGAAGGACATCACAGACCCAGTCCTTTTCTATACCTGCTACTTCTACTACTTCATGGTTCTATCCATCTTCCTTGTCTTTGAAAAGGAGAATGTTTTAAGCAACAAATTGTGCAGTTCTAGTAGCAGAGCAATGTCTCAGTCTTTTGTCTTTGAAGAAAATTGTTACGAAACGCAGGAACTCTCTAGACATTTTGTCCTCTCCTGCTTATTAGATCAGCAGGATTTGCTATGTCATGTCTGTCTTCTGTTGTGTGTGTTTATTTGCAGTGATTGTGTAATGTAAATGCTTATAGCAACTTCCCTGAAAGTAATTTTTAGTCAAGCAATTCCCTAAACATGCAAAAATGGGCAACACAAACAGAGCCCACTGCTGTCAGAAATCTGACACCCTCTGGGAGGCAGAGTCTAATGCTACCTCTGTAAAGCATGATGGACCTGGCTGCAAGAGACCCAGGTTGCCTCACCTGAGAGATATAGGAAAACTATATTTACTATTTTGCCATAGGCAAACTTAAACTCTATCAGTTCTCTATCTATAAAACAATAAAAAAAAACTTTTATTATGTATAACACTTACCCTCTCTACACACTATTTAAAAACCTGATTTCTAACCTCTCAATATATCCCTTTCTACTTCTGAAGGAATAGCTTCTTTTCTAGTATCAAGTCTGGTGGAACACCATCTATTAACAGGAAAACCTAATATATACAGCAATTTACTAACTCCAGTAAGGGATCCCAAGCATCCTACTTGGGCAGTCATCCCTAATATAATGGACATAAAACATATAAGGTTTTCTTGTGATACCCTCTGCAACGGGTATCACTTGTAGACAAAGGTGAGAAATCACAATTTAAAACGTCATGCCTGACCTTCCCAACATGTTTCACCAGCTAAACTGGCTTCATCAGGGGTTAGAGGTCCGGTCCCATGTGGTCTAAGCTCATTTTCTTTTATATCATGTTAGGTACACACCCTATTCAGGTGCTCACCAATTTGCCATCAGAGTATCCACAAAACCCACTCCCCCTTCCACTCTCCTGCACGCACACTGATAATATGTGCTGCTGCTGCCGCTATGCTCCCATAAACAACAACATCCTCAGACAAGTTCACCATCTCCATGGCGGGCCTGCGCCCTATCTTACCATGCTACCCGTGCCCGCGTACTGTACCAATGGAGATATCTGCCCTGACTGTGATGGACTTCCGACCAATTTCTCTCATATTATTGCCTCTGCATGGCTCACATAGAATGGACTAAGCAGAATAGGTGTTACATTCCACAGCACACTACCAGCTTCATCACCTCCCATGAACCCCTTCTCCTCCATGTCTAATATGCATATTCATTGGGAATACATACTCCATTGTACTGTACACTATTGTCTTAGTCTCTTCCCATAAACCACTTCTCCTTTATATCTACTATACATATTCATTTTAATAAAGCTACAGGCCCTATGGTTAGCCTGCCCCCCCCACTCCCTACCGGCAACTTCACCTCCCACCTTCCCCATTAAAGATTCTTTCTTACAGGTCATGGCTAATTACCTAATTCATTACGTTACAATGGGAGTATGCACAAAAGAAAATACATTAATGCACTATTGTATTTGCATATATTTATATTGAATATATTGTATATAAAGTTAGCACAAAATCTACGCAGTGAGTAAAAACAATAAATCTATACATAAATAGATGTATACATAAATAGATTGTAATCTACTCCCGAGCTGCGTCTCGTCATAGCAACTTATGTGTATTTATTATATGATTCTGTTGCTAACATCCTCTTCATGCACAGAAACAATATACATACATCCCAATTTATTAAATAGAAACCGTGGCCTCATGTGATCAATACCTATCATCATTGCAAAACACTGGGAAAATGAGGGACAACATGGGGGCAGAGGAGGGGCAGGAGGGAGATGGGGTGGGGGGGAGAAAAAAAAAAAACTTACGTGAACTCTGATGCTCCTATAGTCATATATTCAACCGTGCTATGTACCACTGACCGTACTTAATCACATATATTATGTTTCTTCAAAAATTATATAGGGAATCAGCAAGATTAAATAAATGCTGAAAATGAAAAGCCTTCATTTAGGCCTTTAGGGTTCAATGTATTGAGTCTTTATATCCATCTTGCCTCTTCCTGCAAAAAAACTACATCCAGATCGCCCTTTCTTTCCCCTAGCTTTTTCACACAGATGCCCCAAAATTTTAGCACCTCTATTTCACCATTATGTACCTCCAAAATGTGTCTCGCTAGGGGGGTGTCACCTCTAGTTTTAATAGTACTCATATAGGAAAACTAACAGGAATGGGAGGACAGCCAGGGCAAACAAGGGAGAACAGGGGAAAATAGGAAAAAACGCAGAACAAAGAAGAATGGTTAAACGAGCCAAGGTCAAGCCAAGAAATTATGTGGTACCAGATTGAGAATCAGAAGAATAGTGCAGAAAGTCAGCCAGATTCCAACCAGAAAACACTTCAAGCTAAAATTGGAGTTATTTAGTTTAAAGAAAAGATGGCTTCGGGGGGACAAAATAATATGTTTAAATATATTAAAGGTCAATAACGAGATGTCTCCCAAGATTTATTTATACACATGACTGTATCTAGAACAAGGGGCATCCTCTATGCCTAGAGGAAAGACGGTTTCTACATAGACATATAAGGGAATTCTTTACTGTAAGAGAAGTGAGACTGTGGAACTCGCTGCCAGAGGAACTTGTCATAGTGAATTCACTATAAGAGTTCAAAAAGAGTCTAGATGTATTTCTAGAGTGTAATAGTACAACAAGTTATAGTGACTAGGATTCTGAAGAAGGGACGTTGATCCAGGGATTTATTCTGATTGCCAGATAGGAGTCAGGAAGGAATTTTTTCCCTAAAATGAGGACAATTGGCTTCTACCTCATGGGAGTTTTTCCTTCCTCTGAAGGAAGCACAGTAAGCTGTAGTTTTTGGTTGTCTGTCTTTTCGGCCTTACAAACTATGTAACAATGTAACCATAAGCAGTACAAGGGATTAAAGCCAGGACACAAAAAGAAGAACAGACAATAGGGAAAGAGACAAACCGGTATAAATGCCCCACCTCAGCCACAGGTAAGAAATCCTAATTGTCTCCTTTCCTACCCTGGGCTTAGACTAGATTTGAGGCAGGAAAATCTTAAAATGACAGTACTGTAATTTCTGACAGGTTGTATGACAATTACTCTGAATCCTTGCATGTCAGCTGAACTGGCCGCACGCCTGGAGCTCCTTAGAATACTTCTAGTCTCAGTAAAGCTCATTTGAGTCTTGTGGTCTGATTGTAGAGTATACAGCAAAATTCTCCTGTCTTGTCCTGATATGTCAAATTATTGTTTCTAAAAATCTAGGTCCACATGTATGAAAACTGTCTGGGTCTAAAATTTACTATGTTGCCCATAGCAACCAACCAGAGCACCCCTCTTATTTTGTCAGAGCACTATATGACATGAAAGGGGTGTTCCAATTGGTTGATATGGGCAACAAAGAAGGTTTTAGACCTAGACAGTTTACATACATGAGGCCCCTAATGTCTAGTTCAGTTGTGTCAAGTTCTAGTATATGGTTGTTCCTTGTTTAAGTTCCATCTGGCCAAGTTCTAGAGTTTGTAGTCCTTGAGAATATCAATTCAGTGTTTGTCTAGTTCCTGCTGAGATCTGTCCAGGAAGTCTCTTGGTCAGTTGTAGTTCAGGGACAGTTGTGAGTGAAGGCTTAAGGGTTAGTTTTAGGGATACAGGTTCTAGTGTAAGGGACAGTTGTAGGGAGAGGCTCAGAGGAGGATTTAGGGACAGCTAGTGAGAGTTATTTATCACTATTACCCACATTTGAAATCTCCACCAAACCATTCAACTGACATGATCTACTCTGTCCATTTGCTAAATCATATAGTGATAAGTAATTCTTCTTTTAATTGATACACTTCGTATTTCTATTTCTTTTAACAATTTTATTGAAAAGTGATAATAATCCAGCAGTACAATATTGCAATGAATTACAGTAACCAGAATAGTAGAAATACAAAGGTAACATAAGTCACAAAATAGTTCAAAATGAATATTGCAACAATCTGTAAACTACCAGTAACTGACTAACCGCTGGTCTATAAAATATCTATTGAGGTGAGGTAGAGAACAAAGGGTTGTAGAACCAAGAAGAAAATAAAAGTTTAAAATGTTACCGATGCTGTATGTGATCCCAGATCACATATTGTTATTTCTTGTGACTGATTTTGTTCTTCCCCATATCACAATGTGCACCACGTTCCCTGTATGGACCATTGTCTTGCTCGTGTCTCCCTTCTCTGGCTCCATTATTCACTTTTGCTTGCTCCTGTTCCCCTCGCAGACACTGGCCAGGAAGCGGGTATGCACACACGCCGACTCTTGTGGATTTAAGGGACCAGTTTTCCACTGCTTACCAATCAGTGGACGCTTGACCCTATATCAGGCCACTTCCCCTTCCTTAACTCATTACTGTGTTAGTGTTATTACCCTCAGCATTACCTTGTCTTGCTAGTTATTCTTGGACTTGACCTCCGCTGTCACCACAAGTGGCCATGTTAGGGGTAGCAACCTGAAAGTCTCCCACATCAAAGTGCAACCTGCTTTGTTGCCAGTTCTGGTGAGTGCCAGGTGGCTCTTTAGACTTCACTAACTGATGTGGTTTATATCCATCTCTTGCTATGACTCAAAGGATCCACTCCCTCAGTTTGTTACATCCCATTTGCTTTGTTTGCTATTTGGAATCCCACAGCATTGTTACAACAATGAGTAATTAGAGCATCTCTAAGATCTTGTAGTAGAGAGACATACTGTCTGTAAAAAGACTCATAAGAATTGTAACCTTGTATATTGGTAATTTTAACCCTGGCAAGCAAAGAGATGGGCACTTTAACAAAAATTAATACGTCTGAGACATGGTGGCAACATTTGGTGAGCATGCAGACTCATTTATGTATTGTTCTATATTTTGTACAGTCTTAGAATACTCCTTTACGAAAGGAAAAAAGGTGCACGATCCAGCAATTCACAAGCTCTCGTTTTGCCTTCTGAATAAAACTTGTAGTTTATTTAATTCATTTTAAAAAACCTAAGAAAGGTAACAGGTAGTGGAACACCGGTAACACACCGACGCGTTTCAGGAACGATTGCCCTTATTCATGATGTAACGTCAGTGTGACGTGACTTCCTTTCATATTCGGTATTGGTCAAGAACGTCACATGACATGATATTAAAACATATAATAAAAATCTCAATGATACTTATTAAACAATTAATAGTGGCACTACTATTTTCCTAGTCTTAATATAGAAAGATGCGGAGCCTACATTTTAGTAATGAAACATAAGATCGTGCCACTTGTTTAACCCCTTACCACTGGAGCCAGTTTTGGCCTCTCTGACAGAGCCCCATTTTTGAAATCTGTCATGTGTCACTTTATGTGAGAATAACTTTTTGACACTTTAACCTATCCATGTGATTCAGAGAATGTTTTCTCGTGACACATTGTGCTTTAAGATAGTAAGAAAATTTTGGTCCAAAAAATGCCCTTTTTTATTTGTGAAAATATCAAAAAATCATGAAAAATTTGAAAAATATACCAATTTTAAACTTCAAAAATTTCTGCATGGAAGACAGATAGTTATTCCACTCAAAATAGTTTTATAAACTAGCATCTACCATATGTCTCTGTAATTTGCATCATTTTTTTAAATGTCTTTTTTTTTTTTTTTTACGACATTAGGGGGCTTAGAAATTTAAATAGTAATTTTCAAATTTTCCCAAAAAAATTTTTCAAAAAATTTTTTAGGGAACCAGTCCTTTTAACGTGACTTTATTGGGCCTTTTATTTTTAGAAACCCCCCCATAAATAAACCCCCTTTTAAAATAAACTACAAAACCCCCTTTAAAATATTCCAAAAACCATTTTGGAAAATTTATTAACCCATTAGGGGTGTTTCCAGGAATTTTAAAACAAAATGGGGGAAATGAAAATTTTAAAATTTTTAAAATTTTTTTTTCAGTTTTCAAATTTTTTTCATTATTCACAAGAATTTCCCGGGAAATATATCGGGGAAATGAAAAATTTAAAATTGTTTCCCCCGGGGTTTTTGCCGTTTTCAGCGATTTCCCCTTGTGGCCCCTTTTTGGGGCGCTAATTTTGGGTCAACCACAACCCCAGAGTAGGGGGGGTGCAAATTTTCATTTTCTTTTGATTAATTTTTGGGCCCTTTCCCGGTTTTTGGGGCACCTAAGGTTTCTAAAACTTAATAAAAAGCCCCCCAAAAAAAACCCCATAAATTTGGAAAAAACACCCCTTAAGGAAATATCCAGGGGTTTTTAGGAGGGATATCGGAAACCCCCAGGGGTTTTTCACAAAATTTTTTGCATTTGGCTGTGAAAATGGGGAAAAAATTTTTTTTTTCCCCAAAAATTTTGCAATTTTACTGAAAATGTTTAATTTTTACAAGGCATCCTGGTAAAAAAACCCCCCCCAAAATTGTTTTAAACCCAAATTTTTTCCAAGTTCGGCAAATTTCCCACATGTTGGGTTTTAAATGCTGGTTTTGGGGAAGTGGCAAGGGGTACAAGGGAGGGAGCGCTATTTTGGTTTTGGAACCCCGAATTTTGGTGGGGGCCCTGTCGAAATTTTCAAAGCCCCAAAATACCAGAAAAAGGTGAAACCTTCCAGAAGTTTAAACCCCTTTTGGGGTTTTAGCAGCCTCATAGAATTTTCATCTAGGGGTGTATTGTACATTTTGGGTGCACAGGTGGGTTTAAAAATTGTTTTTTTTTTTGCATTGGGTTTGAAAATGAGGAGGGGAAAAAGCAAATTTGCCCTTGTTTTTTTTGGGTTCAATTTTTTAGCGGGGTTTGCCGTGCAAATATAAATGCAGGATAACTTTAATATGGGGGGGGGCGGTTTCCCTTTTCAAAAGGAAAAAGTTTTATATAGTTTTTTTATGTTTTAATTCCCTTTTTCACAAAAGAAATAGGTCCATAAAAAAACTGGTTTTTAGTTGTCCCGTCTGATTGTCATAACGTTTTCAGTTTTCTGTACACGGAGCTGTTATGGGGTTGTTTTTTGTTGGGGGGGAGTTGAGTTTTTAAGGGGGGCATATGCCACTTTGATCACTTTTTTATTAAGGTTTTTTGAGGGGATTTTTTCAAAATATCAGGGATTCCCGGTAGTGTTTTTTTTTTTTTTTCTTTTTTAACAGCGGTCACCGTGCAGTTATAACTGACCATCCTAGTATTACTCATCATCCGATACGATTACAGCGATATCCAATTTGTATATTTTTTTATGTTTTACAGCTTGTTACACAATATAAAACTTTATTCAAAAAGGAAACACATTTTGCATCGCCATAGTCTGAGAGCCATAACCTTTTTTTATTTTTCTGTGTACGAGACTGTGTAGGGGCTTGTTTTTTGCGGAAAGAGTTTGACGTTATTACTGGTATAAATTTATTGGGGGGACAAGAATTTTGATCAGTTTTTAAATCCGTTGTTTTTTGGAAGGCAGGGTGAAGAAAATACTCTAAACTATATGTTTTTTTATTTTTATTTTTAACAGCGCTCACTGTGCAGTATCCATGACCAGCTTAGCTTTACTCCTGGGTCGAAACGATATGACGATACCCTATTTATAAAGTTTTTTTAAATTTGAGTACTTAAAAAAAAAAAAAAAGTGTTTTTATGTGTTAAATAATATTTATGCATCGCTTGTCTTCTGAGAGCCATAACTTTCTTATTTTCCATATAATCAAGACGTGTATGGACTTTTTTTTTGCGGGATGAACTGAAGTTTTAATTGGTACAACTTTGGCGTCTATATGAATTTTTGATCGCTTTTTATTCAATTTTATGTGCTGCAAAATGTACAAAAATCGCAATTCTTGTGACCGTTTTTTGTTTTTGTTTTTTATGGCGTTCACCGTACGGTTATTTAACATGACAGATTTATCGTGGGTCGTACGCACGCGCGATACCAAATATGTACTTTATTTATTTTTGATCTTTTGGGGCGATTTGGCGTTGTAAAGGGGAAAAGTGCGGTTGTACGTGTTTTTCATTTAATTTTTGTGTTTGTGTTTTTAGCTTTTTTTCACTTTGACATTTATTTTTACTTTTTTCACATTTTTTCACTTTATCTTATAACAGCCAATCATCAGATGCTGTTAGAATGCAGACCAGCTGCAACAGTATCAGTACTGTGTACAGTTGCCATGACAACGCCTGTCACCATGCCACAATGCATTGCGGCATTTGACAGTCACTGATGACCCCGGAAGTCCGTTTACTTCCGAGGCATCAGAGAGAGATCGGTGCCGCACTACAGTGCCGGCAGCCGCCGTGAGCAGGCAGGAGGAGCTCACTCCTCTGCCTGCGCTTTATTATCGCAGCCATGACAGCTGCGGTAATGAAGCGTAATCACCCGCGGCAGGAGCTCACTCCGCCGGGGTGTACGGCATGAGCCAGCGGTAATTACCGCTGTTCCCATGTTGCGATCGTGACGTGCTCGCCCGCCAAGCCCGCGCGATCGCCAGGGCGTATGGATACGTCCATTTTGCGGGAAGTCACTTCCCCAAGGGCGTACCATACCCCTATGTCGGGAAGGGTTAAAGTAAAAAAAAAACAAAGAAATGGAAATAGTCATAGGTGGGAGTAGTGTTTTTCAGGGCTGTTTTAGTATAAAGACACTTATTTGTTTGCTAACCACTTTTAAAACTGTCATTTGATCAATGAACACTATTAATATTTGATGCCTCATCCACCCAAGCATATTTGGAATCCAACATATGGCAACCTGGTGGCTCAGTGGTTAGCACTGTTGCCTTGAAGCACTGAGGTCCTATCTTCAAATCCAAGCACAGATGACAAATGCCATGAGTATGTTCTCCTATGTTTATATTTATTTCCTCTGCTTACTTTTCTGTTCAAATACTCTAAAAACATACTGATAGGCTAATCTGGAATATAGATTGTGAGCACCATTGTGACGAGGGACCAATGTAAATAATGACAATAACTGTGCAGTTCCTTAAAATATAACATTGCTGTTTAAATTATTCAAATAAATTAACCCCAAATACAAAGTTTCCTATGGTCTATAAATACTAATGTAATAAAATGGTGAAATACACAATTTTTTTGCTCCATGCAGAATGCTACTGCACAAATTGCTCCAGGGTCCATGGTGTTCTATATATCAAACATTTTTCAGTTAGTGAAAGATGAACTAGAATACTAATGGAAGTTGACTCCCTATATAACCCATAACAAAGCTTCATATTTTGCACAATATTACAGCCTAAAATACACATGTTCAATAAAAATCTGTCATTGATTAAGGACCAGATGTTGCAGCTTAGGTACCATCAACAAAAAAGAAATATGAAAGGAGAAAAACTTTTGTTTCTTACTATAACTGGAATTCTTACCCCTTACTGATTGTGGCTAGAGGAAAATATCATCATTGTGTCCAAGAGAATCTGTACAGCAATGCATAGAAACGTAATGGCTTGATCCTAAACGACCCATAGGTCCAATGCGCCGCATTACAAGTTTCATGCATTGCTTTGCAGGTTTCATGACAGTGCACTTGAGCGTTAATACAAGGAATTACAGTGAAATGGTACATTAAATTCAGCATCATCGAAATTGCTAACAAAAGTGATTTGAGCAGCTTATTCACACTGTGCAGTCAGATTATTTCTGTCTTTCTCTTCTTAACTCCTCTTCATATACTATGCAACACTGTTAAAAATAATTTACATGATTTGTGTATCGGAAAGTACAGTATATTAAAATTCACAGTAACATTTAGAATAACACAGATAGACGAGTTGTGCAGGCAGACATCCTAATCGTCCTTCTATTAACAATTCATGCATCATAAGGAAGTTATTTTTAAAATAAAATTAATTTAATGCAAAGCTTACGCCTAGTGGTGATCGAACTGTTCTAGAAAAGTTAAGTTCTATTAGAATTTCTCGAGTTTTTAGAACTCAAACCGAATATTTTCCTGTTCATTCGAGTAAAGTTCTAGTTCGAGCAACAAAAACCCATTTTCAGTTTTTGTTCTTTCAAGGCTTTCTGCACTGTTGGCGGCCATCGAGACAATCCCCTTTCTGCAACTTTTGGCAGCAATCAATCAGTGCATAGCACAGAAGAAGTGTCAAAAACATCATCGCTGAGGTGGTTTATGGCTCTCATTGGCTGCTAAAATCACATGACAAACGTTAATATATGTCATTGGGTTGGTATTGCCTTTTGAATGCATTTCCAAGCTTGACTCTCTGTACTTACAAGCCTGCTCTTAGTTAGTGAGATAGTATTTTCCTCTCCATAGACATCAATAGTTAGGGAGTCTGGTATTGCTGGCTGCAACTTTCCCACTAGCAGAAGCTATTAATTGCGAACAATTATGCAGGCTCACATAATCTTAACACTCATAAGCATGGATATATATTATACAGAGTTCTTGATGATGCTTAATCCATACATCAGTGCCCCAAAAGATCAGTTTATGCAGTTTTTGGGGGTTTCAATAATTTGTATAACACACCGTCTCAAATCTCCTATGTGTTAAAGGCGCTTTGGGCCCCTTAGCATGCAGGCCCCGTAATCAGCTGCTACCACTGCAACCCTATAGCTTATACCCCTGCTTGCAAGCTTGTCCTCCATCTTTCGTTAGCCATTGAAAGGAATGAAGTAGTTTAGCCTCTCAATTTTTTTCTGTCGCTCTTAGAGCCAAATTTTCTTCACAAAGTTGTTCCACGTATCCAGTTTACTGTTATGGATGGTAATTCCAGCTTCTCCTCACCTGTACAAGTATAAACATTAACAAGAACATCTTCTCCCATAGACTTTAATGGGGTTTGAGTTTGAATAGAACCTTGAACCGAACTCACAAAAGTTTGAGATTCTAATCGAACTAGAACTTTTTACTGTTCACTCAACACTACTTACGCCACATAATATGAAGTCTTCTCTTCAGTGGCTCTTGTGATTATCATACAGACATAGGGAAAGAGTTGTTAATACTGAACACTGTATAAGCGATATGCCAGTCTCTTCTCCAGACTAGTGTGTACCAAAATTATCAGTAGGTTGAGTACTCCACTGATTGATATAACAATACAATACCAGGTCAGAACTGAAATTACTTTCAGATGTTTTTTGAAGAAATTTAAAAATGTTGTAAAACTGTGATAAAGCCTATCCCACCAAACTGTAAAGCGCCATCTTCTTTTCCTCAAAATATTTGCTTATGTCAGAAAAAGTAGTGCAATAGCTTCATAAATAGGGTGCCACATGTATGAAAACTGTCATACATGTGGCACCATGAAAACTGTATAGCCGAAAGACTGTCTTTGTTTGCCCATAGAAACCAATCAGAGCTCAGCTTTTATTTTTCCAGAGCATCATATGAAATGAAAGCTGAGCTCTGATTGGTTACAATGGGCAACAAAGTCAGCCTTACTGCCAGACAGTCGTCGTACATAAGGCCCACGGTGTTGTGCCTGGACACCATTTTTAATGTCAGACATGTATTGAAAATAAACTGACGTATTGATAAATTGATGTATTCATAAAACTTATGTATTCATAAAGTCTATCGTCCTTTCCCAGAATATTTAAAAGACTGGAACTATTTATAAAAATAATGATGAAAGTTTGTCATGGTTTTATAAATAACCCAAAAAAGTATAAACCGCTTAGATGGATAATAGATGCAGAACATTTTTAAAATTACAATAAATGCTAAAAATGTCTGTTTTGTTGTTAACAAATGAAAAGAAGAATCATAATTAGTTTTAACAGGAATAAGTAAAACAATTATTTAAAAAATCCAAAAATATAAAGCAATTATAAGTAAAAATAAGGGAGCATGGAATTTTTTTTTTCATTATTCACTATTATTTTTTTTTTTTAAATCATATTAGTAAATATTTCATGTGCCTGAATACATGTGATTACATGAAACTTAACACTTCTTCTTTACCTTTTATCAGCCTATACTTTTTAGAGGTATCGTGTTTATCTTTAGGAAAAGAAACATTTAATATCGATGCACTTACCTTTGTCTTTACTCAAAAAAATAACACATGCAGGAAAATTTAAGTATTTTAATAACAAAAAATAAGATAAACAGTGAGCAGCGCATTATAATGACCACCTCACTTGAAGTCCCACAAACTGTTACTTATCTTTATCAATGATTACTTTTGTCACCTACAATAACGGCCCCCCCACTTATAGTTAGCTCAATGCCGGTACGTTCCATCAATATACAGAATGTTTTCAGTAGCCATGTGGAAAAAAAGGATTTTGTGATATTGGCTACTATCTTTTTGATGACAATTACCCTTCTAGATCCCGTTTTGTCTATTTCATACATTTTTAATTTACAATCTGCTTCCCACTGAATAGATGACCTGCTTAGTATTTTCTTTTTTCCTCCCTCATCCTATCAAGCCTTTGTCTGCACAAGATACAAAAAGCAATTATTATGAACACTACACAATGAAATGACTTTTACAGATCCATTTATGTTGTGGCTATCAGAAAGATAATACCAAACCGTCCAGGACTTAAACACATTGCTGGTATGGATTGTGAAATGTATAATTAAAAATGATGAAGTCCTAAGATGCATCCTTAAAAAACAATATTAAAGCATCTCTTTATTAATTAAAAATTTTATTTGAATGTTGTATAACCTTTAGAGAAATTTCACAAGAAAGCCCTTTTTGTGGAGGAAGAAATCTTATTTACATGAATGGTTAATCAAAATTATAAAAATATTTCTAAAAGATGTAATAAATATTTTGTAAAACAAGTCTTTTTAGGTTTATATCTCAAAAAAGCTAATTACTCCCCTTAAATTTTTGTAAATATTGTATTAATATCTATTCAGCAGGACAACACTGAAGATATGACACTTTGATACAATGTGAAGTAGTCCGTATGCAGCTTGCATAAATGTAATAAATTTGTTGTGCCCTCAAAATAACCCAACGTGCAGCCATCAATGTCTAAACTGCTGGCAACAAAAGGGAAGTAAACCCCTAAAGAGAAAAATAGACAAATATGCCCAATTTCCATTATCCCATCCACGGTGTCATGTGACTCATTTGATGTTACAAGTTCTCAGGTGTGGAATGTGGGAAGGCATGTGTGTTAAATTTGGTGTTATTACTCACACACTCTCATACTGGTCATTGGAAGTGCAACATGGCAACTCATGACAAAGATTGCCAACACCCTGAAACTGGGCTGTAGCACACTGGCCAAGATCATAGAGTGGTTTAACAAAACAGGTTCCACTCAGAACAGGCCTTGCCATGGTCCAACGAAGAAGGTGAGTGTACGTGCTCAGCGTCATATCCAGAGATTTTCTTTTCAAAATAGATGTATGAGTGCTGTCAGCATTACTGCAGAGGTTAGAAGGGTGGAGGTTCAGTCTGTCAGTGCTCAGACCATATGCTGCACAATGCATCAAATTGGTCTCATTGAAAGCACAAGATAATGCACAAGAAAGCCCGCAAACAGTTTGTTGAAGACAAGCAGACTAAGGATATTGATTACTGGAACCATGTACTGTGGTCTGATGAAACCAGGTAAACTTATTTAATTCAGGAGGGTGTCAAGCGTGTGTGTGCAACCAATAAGGGTACAAAGACAAGTGTGTCTTGTCTACAGTCCAAGCAAGATGGTGGGAGTGTCATGGTTTGGTTGGGCTGCATGAATGCTGCTGCTGTGGGGAGGTTAAAGTTCATTTGATTTATACGCATAATTCCTACATGTACTGTGACGTAATGAAACAGAGCATGATCCCCTTTCTTTGAAAACTGGGCTGCAGGGCAATATTCCAACATTATAGCAAGCCCAAACACACTTCCAAGATGACCATTGCCTTGCTAAAGAAAATGAGGATAAGGTGATGACCTGGCCAGTATGACGCACAGACCTAGACCCTATTGAGCAATCTGCTCAAATGGAAGCTGGAGTAGTCGCAAATTCTCTAACATAAACCAGCTCCATGATTTTTCATCTGGTGAGTGTAAGAGATCCAGTGGCTTCAACCTTGAAACACTAGTAAACCTCTGTGCCCAAGGATAATAAAAGCATTGCTTGAAAGCAATGAAGCCACACAAAATATTGACACTTGGGCACAATTTGTCCATTTTCACTTAGGGTGTACTTAATTTTATTTCCACGGTTTTAGCATTGATGACTATGTGTTGCGTTATTTTGAGGGCACACCAAATTTACACTGTTATACAAGCTATACACTGGACTACTTTTACATAGTTTTCAAATGTCCATATCTTCAGTGTTATCCCTTAAAAAATGTTGATAAAATACTTACACAAAAATGTGAAGGGTGACTCACTATTTGTGAAATGCATTAAGAATATAAGGCCTTAATTAATTTGAAGAAAAATACTATTGATATATAAAATTTTAAAAAGCAAAAATTTAATATGTGACGGTAAACTTACACCGTCTCGTAGTAAATCTACTTTAAAGATCTGCCAATAGCTGGGGAGTTGAGATTTCATGGTTCCCTCCATGTTCAGCTGATTTCTTGGTAGAAACTTCCAAACATTATGGCTGCAGTTTTTTCTAATGGCTCCCAAACTATGGCCTGTAAAAGGAAGTTATTGGTAATGGAATTCTCTTAAAGATATCTGAATAGCCCCATTTATTCTACATAAGCAGAAGTTAGCTAGTTGAGAGAAAATCTTTAACCTCTTTCCAACATTTGAATGTAATGGTACATGATAGTGCCAGTAAGATTGTATGGAGCAGGCTTGCACAGTGAGTCCACGCCATACACGACAGATGCCGGCTGATTATTATAGCTAAAACCTGATGCTAACAGCAGAGATTGAAGCAAGCACCGATTCCTGCTGTTCATTGCTTTAGACAACATGACAATCACAGTCATGACATCTAAATGAATGTGCTCCATTCCTCACTCTGATCGCCACCACCCGACAAAATCACAGAGTACTGATTGGTTACCATGGCAGCTGGAGACCTAGTGAAGACTTTGTTAGCCACCATGTAATCCTTCTATTACAGGCAGTGATAGAACTGTAATTTTGTACATCCTCTTCTCTTCATAAAATTATTACTCTAGAGCAGGGGTCTCCAACTCCAGTCCTCAAGGCCCACCAACAGGTCATGTTTTCTGGCTTTCCTTAGCACTGCAAAGGTGATTTAATTATGCTGCACAGGTGATTTAATTATAGTCAGTGCATTATGTGGGGTATCCTGACAACTTGACCTGTTGGTTGGTGTTGAGGACTGGTGTTCGGGAACACTGCTCTAGAGCAACTTTTTTTTAGAAGTGTATGAAACTATCAAAGCTATCAAAAAGTAAACACTAGTGTTGCAGTTGGGATTTGGGTCAAAATCAAATTCAACCCAAATCCCAATGATTGAGTCGGCCTGAACCGACTTTTTTTTGCCCTAAAAAACCCAACTTTAACTTTAAACTCTCAATGTAACATCCGACCAAAAGTGACATCAGTCCAGAAGCACAATGTACTTGAAAGCTAACCCTTGCACACCAGTGAAAAACCCCTAGCACTGGATTAGGACTGTGGTTAGAATTAGGTTTAAGTTTAAGGTCAGAGTAAAAAAAATGGGTTTGTGATATTCTGAACTTGTTTTCCCACATTTGTTTAAACCATTGTCTAACCAAACACTAGTGATTACTACTTTCTCAATTCTGATGTTATACTAATGGGTGGTGGATGTGAAGGACCTATGAGAAGTCCTGCATTTGTTATATCATGGCTTTATTATCTGCTGGTATGTATGATATGCAATGCATTACAATAGTGTACAGATTTCCTGGACAACAAAATCACAGAGGAGATGTTGATCTTCTTTGATCCTTCCATTGCTGCAAGCAGAATTAATGACTGTGAATGGGAAAAATATCTCTTTAACTGTTAATATGGCTGCAAATGAAAGTAGCTTCATTAAAATTTCACTGTGTGTGTCAATCCAACAGCAGAATGGAATTGAAAAACGTCAACCTCTTTTTATTTTGAGCCAGATATCTGCTCAGTGTTGTTATGCTTTGATTGCTACTTTATTTAGCGAATCCTAGAAGAGGGCCACATTGAGTATAAGAGGTACAACAGAATTTAAAATCTTGGCTAAATCTTAAGTCATGAAAGGAATGATACAAATCAATGCTGTAATTTTTTTTTATATTGGAGCGTTTCTTAATATTTTTAACCATGTAATTAGCATTTCTCCTTTAATAGCTCATAAATATATTTTATTTGTCTATATACATCCATTGTATATGCCAGGTAAAACTTGAAATCTTCACAATTTTTTCCACACTTTTAGGAATATGTAGTAAAAATCCTTTTATCACTCAGAGGATTTTTTTTAGAATATCTTTATGGTAAATGTACAAAACTATTGTCTGTGCTACAGTCTGACATTTTCACAATGGAAAATGTTGCATAACAGGTTGAATGTAGTAAAAATGTCATAAGAGAATGTTTTAAAAGTTTCTTATTTTAAAGCTTGGAAAAGTATGGGTATAATGCATTGCATTTCCTTCTATGGAAGGGATGAAAATAAGAAAGTAATATTTTTACCTTTTTTCAGGCTGTAACTATTAACTTGTCTTGCAGTGGATTCTATTTTATTTCACTAATGTAATCTCTTAAAGATCAAGGACATATGTTGATGGCGTAAGCTCACCAATTTGGTTAAAAGTAAATTTAGCTCTTATTCTTTCCTAATATATAATATGTTTGTTATTTTATCTTAGGTGCCTACTGTGCTTATTTCAATACAAACTTAGGATAACATCCCAGAAGAAAATCCTAAAATTATTTTTTTTAAATATGATTATGAAATTTTAGGGTAGGAATACACAGAGTAGTTAAAGCATGGCCGTGGCATGGCTAGAAAACACTACTGCATCCTTCAACAGGTCTTTTCAATAAGCTTAACCCCTTTCTGTTACTTGGTCATAATTTTTTTTGGCTCTTCATTTTTTTCCTGTCCGCCTAACAAACATTTTTTTTTTTTTTTTTATCTACAAAGACATATAAGGACTGGTTTTTCGTGGGACCATATTAATGGTGCCATTGAGTGTACCATATAATGTATTGGGAAGCGAAAAAAAATCCAAATTGTCTCAAATGTGTCAAATGTAAACTTCTACGGATACGGCAATACCTATTGTGTTTTTTTTAAATTTTATTTGTAAAATGGCAAAAGTGGGTGTTTTCAACTTTTAATAATTTTTATTATTCTTATACATTTAAAACATTTTTTTTTTTACTTTAACATGCAGCCCCCTTGAGTACTTGACCATTTGGGGGCCGACCTTTTGTACACTAATATGCAGTATATGGATAAGGGTGTAGCAAGATGGTGGATCTATTACTTCCTACCTGTGACAGGAAGTAATAAATCTGCTTACATGGCAGCTATGGAACCCTTTATTAGACTTACAGCTGCCATGATAACTGATTGGCATTCCATGATCTCGTTGAGGTGAGGGGTGGTCTAAGTAGGAACTCTTTACATCTATTTAGACACAATGGCCACAATTGTCATGGTGTCTAAATGATAAAACAGCAGGAATTGGAGCCTGCTCCTATCCCTGCTGTTAGCAGTGAGTGTCAGCTATAACAATAACCAAGTACCCACCACTTATAGAGTGAGTTTCCTCCATACTCTCTTGCTGGCTTTATGATGTCAATTTATTTAAGACTTCAGTAAAGGATAAATGACCAGCTGCATCTATTTGCAGGTGGACACTTGATAAACCATGCAGCCATCAACAATTAAGGAACATCAATAAAGATTGATCATTAATGGCCACTCTATTTTGCTGGAGTTCATCTGCAATTACAAGAAGCCGATCATTAAAGAAGTTGTCTCACCACATTGCTTCACAGACCCAAAAGCAGCTTTAGATTCATGCATTCTGTTTCTTCCTGGTCAGGCTGTGAGTGGTTCTGTGGCAGTGATTAGCCCATCTGCTCTGTATTCAAAGGTCTGCAAATTACTCTGATATGAGAGCAAGAGATGTTTATCTAAAGTCCAGAGAAGCTAAAGTAATGAAAAGTTATTTGTTTCCTTTGTTTGTAAGATCAAATAACACTCAAGCTCTCAGGTTGCCAGCAGTTCTGTATGCCAACCTGTGTTGTGATGTTATTCCTGCTCTCAGATAATACAAACAGCGGGGGAGAGCAGGGCAGAGCAGGTTGGTAACCTAGAGAAACCTGCGTGCACTCAGAGCTGATAAAAATCACTTTCATCTCCTCAACAAAGTAAAATAAACAAAGCAATCTGCTTGGAAAGTATCTTAATTTACTGTCTGAAAAAAATGTATGAAAAATTCACAAGGAAAGCCATGTACAACATGAAGATTTTGTTTTTAATTTTGGGACCTAGTTCGGGGTATAATTTAGCTGCAGATATGAATAGCTAAGACTAGACAATGCTGGTGGCTTACTTAACAGCGCTCATTCCTCAGCTCACTTAGGGTCAGCTCGATTTAGAAGATTCTGGATCCAGGCTTCAAATGAAAATATTATGGCAGTATTGAAATATTTTACTAATGCCAAGCTGTGGGGGAAGGAAGCAATTTTGGGAGATGAGCACCAGCAGGAGATCACATTAGGGCATATTTAATAATACGGTCTAATGCTTAGACAGTGTAAGAAAGTCTAAAAATGCACCCAAATCATCAGTGTATTTTTTCATACATTGGTGTATATTTAGAAACTTTTGTCTAACTTTACATAATTTATAAATCGGCTTAGCTCGTGCTAATAATTGCACCAAAATTTTGATGAATTTTTGGAGCATAGTGCCCATTTGCAATCCCCATTTCCATGATGCCACACCAGAGAAATTACACCTCTTTTGTTGGACATGGCACAATAGTTTCTTAAAACTGTCTAAAACACATAGTAAGTGTGGTATAAAGCATATACACCAGTATTTTTGGGCAATCGTGTCAGAAACTGGTTTTAATTTGGGAAATAAATGTGCCCCATTATTTGCATCCTATAATAACTCTTAGTGTACAACTGAGATGGCTGAGGGACATCCTTATTGGCTCAATGTGCCACTGATGTCTATTGGCATTGCCCAGCAGTCCCAATCCTACATTGGCAGTGAAAATAAAAAGTGCATAATGTATTTTTATGCTGGTCCCCTCTCATCCCCCATTGGAATAACATTTGTCCTTATTGGTTGCATTTTTAATCCCTTCCTGACAGCTGGTTATAATAATTAAAAATATATATATTTTTTTCCTCTCTGCCCTTCCAAGAGTCATAACTATTTTTATTTTTCTATCTATGTAGGTATATCAGAGCTTTTTTTTTTTGAAGGACAAGATAAAACTTTTTAATGGTGTCAGGGACCGTACCAAAGAATATACTGCAAAACCCAAAAAAAGGAAGGGGAAATATGAAGAAAAAACAATACTTATGCCATGTTTGCGGAGGTTTTGTTTTTACAGCATCCCCTCGTCACTCTTCTATAAATAATGTATTATCTGTATTCTGTAGGTTGATGTGATTCCAGCAATATCCAATGTGTAGGGTTTTTATTATATTTCAGTACGGTATAAAAGCTAAACATTTTGTATCCCTTAAATTTGTGCTGCAGTGCCATTTTCTGCGACCAATAACTTTTTTGTTCTTCCACCTATGCGCCTGAGTGAGGGCACATTTTTTCCAGGCTGAAATGTAGTTTTTGCTGGGAGCATTTTTGGATACATGAGATTTTTTTGGACCTTTTATTTAATTTTGGGGACTAAAATGAACAAAAAACCCCCCACAATTGTGGCGTTTTGTTTTTTTTTTCTTCTACGGTTTTTCAGCTTTTACAGGTAAATTATATTATATTTTAAAATCGTTTTTTTCATATACCACAATACCAGTTATGTGTAACTTTTTATTATTATGGTTTATTAATTATTTGTCTAATGGCAAAAGGGGTATGATTCAACCTTTTTAATACTTTTTTATTTTTTTACTTTTAAACAATTTTTTTTTAAATTTATCATTAAAAGGGGTTGTTATTTACAAGCTTTTAGCCTAAGTCAGTGAGCCCCGGCAGTTGAATTAGGGGCGTGTTTTGGTCTGCCCCCTTCTGCTCCTCTTCCCCCCTCCCCTCAGCACACAGGCAGCTCTCCTTTAATTTCTAACGAAGGGGGGGGGTTTGCGGGAGAGTTTAACCCTGTGGGTGCCTGCCTAGGTCGTTGAAGGAGAGGGTGATCTATGAGTGTGAGAGGTTTTGTGAAGCATTGATTATAATAGCAGAGCGGGGGGGTGCAAATGTTTCCTTTCCCCCGCTTAGCTTACATATCTCCACATCTCCAGCAACAACAAACCGTATCAGAACAGACAAAGGGCAGCTAGGAAGTGTTACTATACTCAGGATGCGTCAATAGTACAGCAGAGCATGAAGAGTTCACATGACTGATCTGTTCTATTAGATTAGTGACAGCTCCACAGACACATTATGATTATAGTAACACACAGGGTCACTGCTGTCGCATCTATTGATCAGCCTAATCTCTGCTTTCCTCAATCTGTGTAGAGAGCAGGAGGAAGCAGGCACACACAGGGTTAATCCAGGCAGCACAGGCACAGAAGCCAGAGACCTCCCCCTCTCTCCACTACAGAAGCATTCTGTGCAGGAGGGGCTCTCTGCTCCAACCTGTATTCAAAAGGTGATGAGTCATACAGACCTGACAGCCAGTGAGATAAGGATCAACAGGTTGGCTGCTATAGAGATTTGAGAAGCTGATGTAGTACTACTAACAGGGCTAGCTCAAAATCAGTAGGACATTTGTAATGAACATATATTGCAAAGCTGCTTGTTTTTTAATGATCTTTTAATTAAAACCCAATCATTGTAGCGAGACAACCCCTTTAAGTCCCCCTAGGGTACTTGACCACTAGGGGGCGTGATTGCCAATACACCCTTCTCATTCATTTAGATGCCTTAGCATCTAAGGGATTAAACATCAGGGAACATGGTTGGCTCCAGTCCAAGCTGTTAGCTGTGGGTGACAGCAGCAATTAGCAGCTGGCACCAGCCTCCTATGTAGTGGGATTACGGAGTAATTTCATTAGAATTTACTGACACCAGGATGTACCAGTATGTCCTGTGTCGATAAGGGATTAAAGTGTTTAAATTATGACATCGTATTGAATTTTGAAGCCTTGGCTCACTAGAGAATTAGCAATATTATGTGGGCTTCCAGCTTGAAGTGGGATCCTGCATTTTCCTGACTTTGCCAGTGTTGATGCTAACTCTGTTGATAAACCTTTTCTGATGAAAAGCTTTAGCTCTTTTTGCTCTGGGCAATACAAAAATATAGAGAATGAAAATAATGAATACTTAAAGTTTAATAAATAAATACACAATTAAAATAAGTGGAGCTACCTTAAATCAAATGGTGCTATGATGACTTAAAGCACATACAGAGCCATAAGACAATGCAAAACATAAATATAAGACATATGGTATCCTTGTGCCAAATATGTGCAGCGATGCAAAACAATACAGCAGGCAACTGACCCTATAAGACCCTTCTGCACCAAGGCCTGCATAAATCCTATAGCCTAACCTTGGAGAGCCCATCCCTGAAAGGATGTCCCTGACTAGAACCTTTCCCACAAAATCTCAACTCTGTTACACCTTACGAAGATTAATAGCATTACTGACCCGGAGGACAAGTTGGCGCAGCCACATGCTGCTTCCACCCATCTATTAGGTGACTGCGGAGCCATATGCGGCATGATCACTATTACAGGCATCCTTATTATCTGCAATATAGCACCTGTTTGTTCAGTTCTAGGATCCTATTACAGTAGGTAACAGTGCTATTATACCTCTGTTGCCCTATAGTATGAAGGCTAAGGACCTCTCAATTACAACTTTCATATTTACCCTGGATATATATTTAAGTGTACTCTATCTTTGATGCATACCCTATTGTAAAATTGTGTGTCTCCTGATCAGGTATGTGTAGAGGCCAAAACATGGTCATGTTGGGACTAGTCTATTAATCTTCGTAGGGTGTAGCAGGGTTCAGATTTTGTAGGAAAAGATTCCAGTTGGGGTCATCCTTTTTGGGACGGTTATCTAAGGTTAGGCTATAGGATTTTTGCAGGCCTTGGTACTGGAGGGTCATATAGGGCCAGCTGCTCCCTGTATTTTCTTCCCTATGTTGTGCATCACTGCACATTGGAGCCTATTGTTAGCGATGGTCTTTGATCGGAAATCATTATTTTGTTGTCTTTTTGCTCTGTGGCCATATCATCCTAAAAAGTAACGTTAAAAATGACTAAACCTATTTTTTTTTGATAGAATCAAAGGGCGACATGTAAAAAATGTGGCGCTTACATACCACATTTCATGCCTATAATAAAAGGCTAGAATGCGCCTGATTTATGAACCCGCTCTACAGCGTGTCATAAATAAGGCGAATTGTAGCGCTAGTACAACACTTCTGGCTCAAGTAAACCACTTTGAAAGTGCTCTACCTGTTCCAGCAGTGATGCGCCTAGAAATGCCGTAGCAAAGCTATAAATCTATATCTTTGCTACGGTTTTAGTGCATCCTGCCTTGCGCATGCCGCCAAAATGAGACGCATTACAAAGTGCCACAGACGCTCTTCAATGCACCTGATAATGGCGCGTGGGACATTTAAACATGTAGCGAACGGGGCTGTGCCTGATATCAGACTGAAAAGACGTCAGATATCTGGCACTGCCCCATTCATACATGCCGCCCAAAGTGTTTAAAATGTATATGTATTTCTATCAAGTGACTGTTGCCATCTACATTTAACTAACATGCTACTCCATTTCATAAACGAGCGGGGAAATTGTGTTGGTTTTTGTTAGACTTTTCTGTAAGTAAATCCCATTTCATTTATCTGATTTTTTACAGTCTGTCACAACTATTCAGTCCTGTTCCTACCTATTTGTTGTTTATAAGTTTTGTTGTGCATCTTCTATTTTCAAGAAATATTGATTTGTTTGTTCTATTCTAACACTTTGACATCTTCCTTGGTTTACTTGTATGTTTTCTTTTTATAACTTTCCAATTATGCTTGTACTTGTACCCTATTTTACACACAACTGAATGGGAATTGACATCTTTTTGTACACATTGTGCTTTATTCTTATCCTTCAAGGAGTTTTATATGCTTTCTCAATGTTTCAGTTGATGACTATCTTGTTTTCTACCAGTTAAACATATCTAACAAATCATTAACATTTTAAACGAACTAATCTTAACTGAAATCTAATATATACTTTTAGACTTCTGCCTGTATTTGTCATAGTAATACAAATCACAGGATGATCCCATATTGTTTCCTTCTACTTCATCTGTAAAAACATATGCCATTAATTAACTTTCATTTGTTTGAAACATGTTTAACAAAACCAATATGTTTAGCTATTAAAACATCATTTTTTGGCATATTTAAAATGTATGCATCATGTATACAAAGTAAAAGGAAAAAAAAAGAAAACAAACTTGGTAAATTTGCCAGTGGTGGTAAATGAAACATTTAGGTGCACGTGAACACAGCAGGTTGTTTGGCCCAAAGCAGCCTATTACTATTCTATTATAAACATAAATCATTACCTTTATATATTAACCAGTACCTGAGTAGGTCTCTTCCTGACTGGTCACATTTTTCTATTCCATAGTACATAGTTACATAGTTTATAAGGCTGAAAAAAGACAAGATGTCCATCCAGTTCAGCCTATTTTGCTAAAGTGTCGATAAAGTGTTGATCCAGAGGAAGGCAAAAAAAAACCATGATGTAGAAGCCAATTGTCCTCATTTTAGGGAAAAAATTCCTTCCCGACTCCAATCTGGCAATCGGAAAAATCCCTGGATCAACGAACCCTCTCCAAAATCCTAGTCACTATAACTTGTTATATTATTACACTTCAGAAATGCATCCAAACCCTTTTGAACTCACCATGACAAGTTCCTCTGACAGAGAGTTTCACAGTCTCACTACTCTAATAGTAAAGAATCCCTTTCTATGTTTATGTATAAAGTTTCGTTCCTCAAGACGTAGAGGATGCCCCCTTGTTCTAGATACAATCCTGGGTATAAATAAATCTTGAGAGAGATCTCTATATTGACCTTTGATGTATTTAAACATATTTATCATGTCCCCCTGAAGCTGTCTTTTCTCTAAACTAAATAACCCCAATCTTGCTAATCTTTCTGGGTATTGCAGTCCACCGAGTCCTATTATTATTTTTGTTGTCCGCCTTTGTACCTGTTTAAGCTCTACAATGTCTTTCCTGTGCACTGGTGCCCAAAACTGTACACAATATTCCATGTGTGGTCTAACCAGTGACTTATATAATGGGAGAATAATGTTCTCATCATGTGCATCTATGCCTCTTTTAATACATCCCATGATCCTATTTGCCTTGGCAGCTGCTTTCTGACACTGGCTTCTACAATTAAGTTTACTGTCCACCAGGATTCCCAAGTCCTTCTCCAGCGTTTTTCCATTTAACATGTAGTCATGTAATGGACATTTCCTCCCCATGTGCATAACCTTGCATTTATCTGTGTTAAACCTCATCTGCCACTTCTCTGCCCAGGCCTCAAACTTATCCATATCCCTTTGTAATAACACATTATCCACTATTGTGTTGATTATTTTACAGAGCTTAATATCATCTGCAAGGATCGATATTCTACTGTGTAATCCATGTGTGAGATCATTAACATTTTCATTAAAGAGGATAGGGCCCAATACTGAGCCCTGTGGTACCCCACTAGTAACAGGGATCAAGTCTGAGTATGCACCATTAATTACCACCCTTTGTTTTCTATCTCTGAGCCAGTTGCTTCCCACTTGCACACATTTTCCCCCAGTCCAAGCATTCTCATTTTACTTACCAACCTTTTATGTGGCACCATATAAAATGCTTTAGAAAATCTAGATATATGACATCCAGTGCCTCACCCCGATCCAGTCTAGAACTAACTTCCTCATAGAAGCTGATGAGATTAGTTTGACAGGACCGATCCTTCATAAACCCATGCTGGAACGGCGTTATACATTTATTTTCAGTGAGATAATCCAGGATAGCATCTCTAAGAAAACCTTCAAACATTTCACCAACAACAGAGGTTAAGCTTACCGGCCTGTAGTTTCCAGGATCACTTTTTGAACCCTTTTTGAATATTGGCACCACATTTGCTATACGCCTATCCTTTGGGCTAAACCCCGTTCTTAGAAAGTCCATAAATATTAAGAATAGGTGCCTATCTATGACATCCCTTAACTCCCTTAGGACACGGGGTGTAAACCATCAGGACTTGGGGATTTTTCTATTTTAATCTTTTTAAGATGGAGCTGCGCTTCTTTCTGGGTTAGACAAGCAACCCAGGAAGTTGCAGTTTACCTCATCCCTCTGTTCATCAACAGGAAGGTGATCCTCCTCGGTAAATACAGTGGAGAAAACATTGTTTAGTAGGTTTACTATTTTCTCGTCGCCCTCTACAGTCTCTCCCTCAATACTTTTCAAGGGGGCCAACATTTTCTGTTTTAATCTTTTTTACTATTTATTTAGTTAAAAAATAATTTAGGGTTAGTTTTACTTTATATGGCAATATGTCTTTCTGTCTCCAGCTTTACTGCCTTTATCAATTTTTTTTTACATATTTTATTTTTTTCCTTATAGTGTGCCTCTTCCCTCCTGTTTTAGTAGATGAAACGCTTTCTTTTTGTTTTTTATTGCCTCTTTTACATCCCTGTTGATCTACATTGGGTTTTCCCTGTTTCTAATTATTTTATTACCATAAGGTATGTACCCTCACAGTGGGCACCTAAGATGTTTTTAAAAATATCCCATTTATTATTTGTTCTGCCATTTTTAAATATCTTGTCCCAGTCAATACGGTTTAGGGCTTCCCTAAGCAGAATAAAATTAGCCGTTTTTGTGGCTCCCTGACCAAAACTCTTAAAGGACAAATGGTATTATGTTATGGTCACTATTTCCTAGATGCCCCTCAACCCGAACCTTTGTTACTCTGTCAGGTCTATTAGTGAATATTACAGGGGATGTATCGCTTCATTAGTTCGGCTGTTCTCTTGAAGCTTGATCCTCTTATTTCCTGAAATTCAGGGGTGTTTCTTCCCCTCCCAGCTGGGTGTTTCTTAACTGAAAAGGGATGACATCATCCCCCATTCACTGTTCATGCTGGCTCCAGTGTGTGTGTGTCCCCTCCACATGTCACTGTCTTCTCACTATGTCTTATTTTTTGTAAGAGCTGTTTACATACCTGCATTCGGTCTAAACAGTCTTCCATGAACTCAGCACTGATCTCTCACAGCTGGACGGTTGCTACAGTTGAATCCAGCACAGATCCGTCTCCCTTCATGTTTACATAAGGCACCAACATGCAGGGGCATTAAGGCACTGTGGCATAATAATGCTGTTTTCTAATTATAGAGACAGCTGCAGTGTCAATAAGGAGCACTTAGCTGTATAGTGAAAAAATGTTCGGTCCCTTACACGCAGGAGCATTAATGCACCGGGCACAATTCTCCTGTTTTCTGATTATAGAGACAGCTGCAGTATCAATGAGGAGGCAGCTAACTGTATAGAGTGAAATTGTTCACGGCCCCTAATTCTGAGTGAGAGGCAGGAATGCAAGCTCCGTGAATACAGCCTTCCGGGGTCTGAACAGAATGTAAATTATTAGAGCCCCCAGCTAATGAAGTGCAAGGAGGAGGGATCCGACCAGCACTGGAGAAGTTTGTTTACAGAAAGAGAAGATAAGGAGTACTGTGAGAACAAGACAGCTTTGCTAATGAAATCTAATTGGAAAGTTGCGTGTTTTCTTTGTCCCCTTTTTCTGAAGGCCATTTAATTAAATGATACAACCCTTTTAAGTCTAGAATGGCCTTTCCTCTAGTCAGTTCATGCACCATTTGGCAAAGGTAATTATCATTAGTTATTGACAAAACCACTTTCCTTTATGAGAGCTACAGGTTTCAGTTTCCCAATTGATGTCTGATAGTTAAAGTCGCCCATAATAACAACCTCATTCTGATTAGCCGCCTCATCTATTTGCCTGAGGAGTAATAATAGTTAATAATAATAATAATAATAATAATAATATTTTTATTTATATAGCGCCAACATATTCCGCAACACTTTACAATTTGGAGGGTGTAGGTACAGACAAAAGAAATACATTGCACAATGAAAAGCTACTTACAGATGAGACACAAGGTGAGAGGGCCCTTCTCGCAAGAGCTTACAATCTTTTAGGGTGTACGGGAGAGACGAAGGGTAAGAAGTGCTAGATTTACAATGGTCCAGCCATGTGACATAAATATGGGGTTGTTATACGTAGAATTCGGATGAACCTGCCACCCAAACAGTACATCTATATACAGTTAACTGCCGAAAATGAGATGAGTGCGCTAGGGAGTGTGGGGGGAGGGAGGGTGTTAGCATTAGGGATTCTGGTAGGCCAGAATGAGAAGATGTATTCTCAGGGCCCTTTTAAAGCTATGAGAGTTCTGAGTGTGCCTGATCGCCCGTGGTAGCATGTTCCAGAGAACTGGTGCCGCACGTGTGAAGTCTTGGAGACGGGCATGGGAGGTTCGGATGATTGATGAGTGTAACCTGATGGAGTACATCTTCTATGGGTTCTGTTAAATTTGGGGGCCTAAAGCAGACCCCTATTAGTATTATATTGTTATTGTTACCCCATGTATATTTACCCATAATGATTCTACCTGTTCATTACTTGTACCTATACCTTCCTGCAGTGTTGGCTTCAGACAGGATTTTACATAGAGACAGACACCTCCCCCCTTTCGATCTTTACGATCTCTTCTAAATAGACTGTAACCCTGTAAGTTAACCGCCCAGTCGTAGTCCTCATCCAGCCATGTCTCAGTTATCCCCACTATGTCATGTTTTTCTTCAGCAATTAATAATTTTTGTTCATTTATTTTGTTGGTCAGACTGCTGGCATTGGTTAGCATGCAATTTAGAGATTTTTCCGTTTTTATTCCTTTCTCCCTGATCTTTTTAACTATTGCTACACCTCCTCCCTCCACTCCACTTCCTATTTTACTCCTAATTCCCAGCTCTCTATCTTCACTACATTGCACGCTATATTTGTAGTTACCATCCTCTCCAGTCCCTAGTTTAAATATTCCTCCAACTTCCTGGCCATTCTGTCCCCCAATACAGCTGCACCCTCCCCATTTAGGTGCAACCCATCCCTAGCATAGAGTCTGTAGCCAAGACAGAAGTCAGCACAGTTCTCCAAAAAAACAAATCCCTCTTTCCTACACCATTTTTGAGCCACTAATTCACCCCTCTAATCTCCTGCTGCCTCTCTGGTGTGGCCCTTGGAACGGTAATATTTCTGAAAACATTACCTAGGAGGTCCTTGCCTTGAGCTTTAGGCCTAAGTCCCTGAAATAATTTTTATGGACACTCCACCTACCTCTTAATTTGTCATTGGTGCCAACTGCCAATGTGCACCATAACAGCTGGATGTTCACCAGCCTCACCCAGCAATCTGTCAACCCGATCTGCGATATGTCGAACTCTGGCCCCAGGTAAACAACATACTGTTCGACGATCCCGGTCTTTGTGGCAGATTGCCCTGTCTGTGCCCCTAATTATGGAGTCCCCAACTATTAGCACCTGTCTAGCCTGCTCTGCACTCCTATTCCCCATATTACTGGAGCAGACAGGGGTAGTGTCTTGCTGCATCAAAGCTATTTCTGAGCTACTATCCCCCTCATTAGCCAATCTTGCAAATTTGTTGTGGTGTACCAGATCAGGACTAGCCTCTCTGACACTATTCCCTCTACCATTCTATCTAACTGTTACCCAGCTAGCTGCCTCATGTTCCTGCGCTTCGATGCCGCCATCCTCCCCAGCATTTATACCTGCGAGTGATTGCTCAGTGATCAGCAAACTCTCTTCCAAGTTGACAATGGATCTCAGTGTTGCCATTTGCTCATTTAGATCTAGGATCCGGGCTTCTAAATGTGCAGTGTGCACACATCTTGCACAGCAGTATGGACCCTCGAACTGTTGCTCAAGGATGGCATACATTGCACAGGTTGTGCACTGGACGGCATTGTCAATCATGGAACTCATGGGGATGTTACCAAGAAGATATACAAATACAATTATAATAAGCAGTACAATACTGTCCCATCTAAACTCCCCAAATCTAAAGTCCCTCAATATTAAGTCCCCACAGGTTTGAATGCAAGGACACTTTCTCGTACTTGGTTATTTCATCTTTTCTCATCATATTTCCAGCTTCACTTTTATGTAATCTTTACATTACATTTTTTTTTACTGAATGAGTGAAAAAAATAATAAAAAGTCTGACGCTTTTTAATTTATTTTTTTTACAGCAAGTTTTCAGGTCAACAGGGGCAGGGCTAAAAGTCGCCATTTGGGCTGTTAAAGTTTTTTTTTTAAAATAATTTTGTGTGTATGTGTTTGTTAAACACTTGAGTTTTGATTTTCCCTGTAATTGGGGCTCATACTGTATATTAGTCACAGTTAAAGTGAAAATATCTATAGAAGAAACCTCATGTACTTACAGATGTAGCAGAACTAAACAGAACAGATATACACGTGATATAGGCAAAGTTTTACCCTTTACTTTTTAATGTTTTTCAATGCCCTTTTGTTTACAGATCGAGCAATAACAGGGAAATTTTCTCATTGAGGTGATTCAGAGACGGGAAGGGCATGGATTTTGGAAAAAATACCCCCGTTTTTCCCAATGGAAACCACGTTGCGACAGCTGTCTCTCCAGTTGCGCAGCTGCGATCTCTACATGGATGTTTTAGAACGTCTGTGCAGAGATAAACTGCCACTTAATGGACGTTTATAGCCTATGAATGGTTAGAAAAACTTTAAATCTCGAAAACGAACCTTATTTGTCTTTTGAGATGCTACTAGTGGATTTATCACCTTGATGTAAAATAATTTTTTTTTAACAAGCCTTCGCACCACTCCATTAACTTAACCATCCACGATAAGTTTGCTCTGACAGTTTTCCCTTTTGGGATAAAATAAAATAGATTTTTAGTCAATTGTATGTCCGTGCAGTCCAGCAAGGGCATAAAAAACCCTGCACAAAAAACCTATATTTATTTAGAGAGGGGGCCGAATTTTTAAAAAAATTGGTTCGCTCACTTCGAGAATTTTCCCCCAAAAAAAAAAACTTCGGTCCGAATACTTTTGGGACAAATCCTTAAAAAACACTATTTCCAGGGCCAGACCCTGCAGGGTGCTGTAGAACTTTGTCCCAGCTTCAATATGCAAGGGAGTTTGGGTTTTTGGGTTTTCATACAATTTTGTTTTTAGTAGACACCACAGGACGCTGCCCCTCTTAAAACGCTTTCACTATAAAATTCCCGGGCACTTAAAGGGCAAAAATTACCAAAAAATGAAGCGGGAAGGGCCCTGATAAAGTCTGGGCGAAAGTTTGAAAAAAAAAGCTGAGGTCAGGGGCAATCAGTGACAGAGTGTGAGGTAACGGAGCAGCCACACACATGAGGGCACACGGGGAAAGACATTCTGGGGGTGGCAAAAAAAGGAATAGGCCCCAGAGGGCACAATGACACAGTGTCTAGGGCACGGCACAGCACATGGGTCAGAGAGGGACAATGACATTCTGGAGGTGCCAAAAAAAAGGAGTAGGCCACAGAGTGGCACAATACAAGTGTGGAGGTACGGCGCAGCAGCATGGGTCGACAATGGCACAATGACATTTCGGGGGGAAAAAACAGGGGAGCCAAGAGGGGACAATGACAAGGTGGGGTCACGCAGCACAGCATGAAGTCAACAGGCACAATAACATCGGAGGGGGCAAAAACAGGAGTAGGGACAGAGGGCACAATGACAGAGAGGCGGTGACGGCGGGGAGGAGCAAACTGAGGGCAGAGATTTGGACAAAACAGGTGGGGTCACGCACCAGCAACAGCAGATGAGTCAAAAGTGGCACAATGAAGGAGTGTGGAGGGGGGGTGGCAATACCCTCCCGGAAAGATGTGATGCAGAGGAGAAACGGCAGCAGATAGTGACATCAGGCAGGGGCGGATCAAAATAGTGGCTGAAAGGGGAGGTAGTTTGAACCCAACTCATTTCTCAAGTTTGGGGGAGGGTCAGGCTGAGTGTCTGATGCCTAATGCATTGGTGGTGGAAATCCGGGCCCATCACGCTTTTCATCTACAAAAGGGCATCGTTCCACATTTCCCATGGAAACGGGTTCCCTTGGGGGAACGATGGCCCCCGCCGCACTGAACACCACTCTGATGCACACTATGGCCGGCAGGAAGCTTTCCACTGCAAACTGCCAGTTGCGGGCCCAACCAGTTTGACTGCCCGTGTCCCAGCGGGTTTCTAACTGGGGGGCAAGGCTGTCCAAGTAGGCCACCCCCCTGGGTTTAGGGGCTGCACCCGGCCTGCTCTGGGGACTGCCCCCCCACTAGGGGGGTGAAGGAAAAGCTTTCAGGACTCCAATTAGGGTTTTCGCTGATGGAGCGGTACTGCTCCTACCCCCCCCCCCTTCCACCAACGCCGCGGGAGTTTAGGAGCGCGGGGGAACCCCCCGGGCAGACTGTCAGAGGAGGGAAAACGATGCCGCCCCATAGGCAGGGGCCAACTGATTAGGAAAGGTTTTCCCCCTATAGTTTTGGGAAGGTTTGTCCTCCCTCTCAAAAAGGGGGAAAAAAGGCCCCCAAATTGTGGCCCCGGGTAGCGGGGGGGTCCAATGGGGTTTTGGGAGGCCAAAGTCTTTCCCTCTCCGGATTTTGGGACTTTTGGGCTGTCAACCCCGGGGCAAATCAGCTCTGGGGGCCCCAACTGCAAAGTGACTCCGAGGGGCCCCCTGCCTCCTTTCCCCCTTGTATACGCCACGGTTCTTGCGGGTCATTCCCTCTTTCCCTAAATCTCCATTACCCCCCTCCAGCTGCTCCTGCCCCTCCTTCTTGTCACCGGGTAGAAACCATCTTTCCCAGAAAAATGCTTTTTGCTCCAATGTTTTCCCCCCTCCTCCCATTTCGGGCGCCACTGGAAAACATTTTTGGCCGCGAATGTAGTCGCCACGCCTCCAGTCCCCTGCCCGGGACAGTTTTTTCAGCTTCTTTTTCCAGGACATGAAGCAGGGGAATGGGGTTTTTTCCCCCGTTTTCCTGGGATTTGAAAATAGCGTGGCCCCCTCAAATTTGGCCCCCAAAAAACCCGGCAGGGTCAAAAATAAGCTGCCACGGGCCCTGACATCAAATTTTACACAGGGGATACTCCTGCCCCCCTGGATCAACAAAAAATCTTTAAAATGGCCTTTCTTTTCTTCCCCAGCCCTGCCCCAATATGTGAAAGGCGGGAAATTTCCCAACGGGTTTAAAACATCCAAAAACAGAGGGGTTTTGGGGAAAGAGGCCTTTCTACTGCTGCAATTTGGGAGGGGTTCCTGCTTTGTAGGAATGGTTAAGTGCATGCACAGTTTCCTGGCCATTTTCAAAATTTTCTTCTGAAGTTCGGGGGAAAGACTTCGGGAACCTTTTAAAAAACCAATTGAACTTTTTCGTCATGCAGGGTGCATGGAACCCATCCCCCTCTTGCAGCGGGGAAAACCCATTTTACCCCATTGCCCCAAAACCCATGGTTTCCCGTTTTGCATTTTGGCTGGAGAAAGCCACACATCGTTTTCTTGCTCCCATAAAACGCGGATTCAGTTCCCCCCCTGTGTATTTCTTTCGCTGAGGCAAGCCAGGTGAAAGAACGGGCGTGCCCCGCTGTGCCCTACGCATGTGGTATGAGGGTAGCAGTACTTGTGGAGGTTAAAGTTTGGGGTGGTGGTGGTGGGGGAAAGGAGGAGGCAAAATTTGGCGCAGGACCCGCAGTTTGACAACGTAAGAAGAAAGCGCCGTTTCCTGCCCAAGTTTTTTTGGGGGTGCCGGGGCCGGAAGCAAAATTAAACCCCCAATTTGGGCCCATAAAGGAAGGGTACTGTCCCGGGCCCCCATAGTTACAGCTCCGACGTCCGTGTTTCCTTTGCAACTTGGAAAAAAAAACCGATAAGCTCAAGGACTGGCCCCCCCCTTCTGTTTACATATTTATGAAGTGCTGGTACTGCCTTTTTTTTTGGAAAAAAAATTTTGGGTTTGGGGAAACTCCCCCCATCTCCCCTCGGCAAAAAAACCATTTAGTTCTTTTGAATGGTGCAGAGCCCCATTTGGAAAGGGAGGGACTGCAAACCCAACAACTTGCACAGGAGCACGGTCCCCCTTCTGCACCTTTTGGTTTGGGGGACCATGTGTTGTCTCTTTTCAATCGCCCCCCTGAACGACTGCTGGGGCCCATGAGTAGCAAGGAGCAGGGGGCCAAACTGGACCGGGGGATGATGCAAAGAGAAAAAAGCTCCCTTTTGCAGGGGGTGGTTTTTTGCCTTGACTGGGTTTCAAAGACATGCGTTTCCACTGGGCCGTGCGCGCTGTTGGTTTCAAAGGGAAAGGTGGACCACCACATCTGAGCCACCTTTTTTCCCCGGCCCACCCGATAGTACGTGAATTTGGTTTTCGCAGGGCCGTTTGGGGCCAAAGTTAGTTTTCCCCGGCCACGCTTCACTTTTTGCCCACAGATTACTTTTTACTTTAAAATTCGGCTCCTCCGGTGTTTTTTAGCAAAGAAAATTTCCACACCGCCGGTATTTTGGGTTTTTTCCCCCCAAAGCTCCCCCACTGAGTGACCCAAATGCCGCCCCTGCCTCCTGAGGGCCCCCGGGCCCCTTTTTTTCTTGGACCTCGAAACGGGTTTTTTTTTCCCCGTGGCCCGTTGGGTCCCCACCTCACAGTTTTGGGTATCCTGCTGACTCAAGCCATCCCAACCCCCTTGCTGGTTTTGGCCCCCTGCCCGGCGCCAAGTGAAGCCCCCTTCTCCTGCGATGATTTAAAACCCTTGCCCCCTTTTTTTACCCGGCTCCCAATGCGGTCGGGTACTTTATCATTTTATTTGTGTTTTCTTTGTCCCTGTGTCCACCCTCACCGGGGCTTGGTATGCAGAGGCTGACCCCTCACACAAAGCCTCCCCCGCCACTCTCCACATCTATAAATTTGCCGCCCACTGCAAGAAGCAGGGGGTTTGATCCCATTTTTTTACTGCCCAAATAGCTTGACTGCCCTCCTTTAAATTTTTTTCATCCCCCGCTATATAGTGGGGCCCGAGCCCCGACCACATAGGGAGATCTCTGGGGAAAAAAAACCGGGTGGGACAAGGGGGGTTGAGGACAGGTGAGGGCCCCTAACCCCCTCTCGGGGGCCCTGCCAAAATAAGGGTTGGGTCTGAATTTTCCCCCCCGAAATCCCTTTGGGTGGGGTTTTTCAGAGTTTTTTGGGAGGAAGTGGTGACCAGTTTAAACCCTTTAAAAACCATTGGGGGTTTCTGAACAAAACACGGGTCCCCTAGATTACACGGGGAGTTGGGCCCCCACCATGACCCCTGCTGCGACGTCCCTTGCTGTGCGCGACCTGGGTCGGAATTTTTGTTTCCAAATGCCACTCCTTTTTAAGAGCCGCCACCTCTCCCGTCCCCGGACATTCTGTTTGTTCTAAAATGTACATCACTGTTTGTTTAAAATATCTGTATATGATAAAAACACACCCTGTATTGATCCAAATGGCCCCCGTAACAAGCTTTGGGGAACCCTTGGGTATATATTGCGCTCCACAAATGGGCAGGAAAAATTTACTTTTTATGGCCTTTAAAAAACCCCTGGTTTTTTTACTGATTGTAAAGCCAAACAGGCTTAATTTTAAACCCTTTGGAACGAATTATGCTACAGAATTTCTTCGTGGCGGTGAAAAAAAAAGTTTCTTTTTTAATGAGTACAAAATGCAGAAAAATACTTAGTTTAACCCCCCGGGTGGTAAATTTTTTCCAAACAATTGAGCAATCACAAAAACTACCAGCTTTGTAGCGTGTTACAATTTGGGGGTTTTTTTTTCTCTAAACAACAAGAGAAAAAATTGTAATTAACCTTGCTTGGGGAATTTTGCTAAGGAAAAATTTATTTTTTTCGGTGAAAGACGGTTTAAATTTTTGTCACCCAAGCAGAAAAACCCCGTTAATTTTAAACCCTTGGGGTAAAAAAGCGCAAAGAATTGACAGCCCAAAAAAGAAGTGGTATTCGTATTGGAAAAACGCTGTTTTTTTTAATTGAATACAACCGGGAAAAAGGCCCTTTGATCCCCCTTTGGGTATTCAATGTGCTTTGAGCAGATAGCATTAAAATGTATATGCAGCGCAAATGGACACACACTGGGGCTTCAGATTCCAAAACCCCCCCAAAATCAGAAAAAGAAAAGTTAAAAGAAACAGTCTCTGAGGGCCCAAACTGAGGGCACCCCCCAAAAAAAGCTGTATAAAAATCAGTTCTTCAAATTTAAAAGCTATTACAAAAAACCGCGGCAGCAAACCCTTCCCCAATCAGTTTCAGTTTAGACGGTATGAACTCCCAGCGTCGCGCTCGGGGTTTATAAGTGTGGTGAACGTACAGAATCCCGCCGGTCTCTGTTGGCTTCATCCCTCCATGTCCCTGCCCGGCTATTTCCCCAATTCCTCCCAGGGGGTTTTTTTGCCCCCTGTAAAAGCCATGTGCTCGCAAGGGCCATTTTATCAATCAAAAGCACACTTTGTTTTTTCCAATAAACCCCAAACTTCAACTTCGTTCAGAAACCAAAAGGGTTTTCCCGAAATTTTTAAAAAAAATTCCATTCGTTAGAAAACAATTCACCAAAATCTCTAATGTTAGTTTTTTACAAAGGTCTAAGGGTTTTAATGGGGGGCAGATTGGTAAAATTTGGGGGTTATCGCCCCTCACAAATCTCCTGATGGTCACTGGAAGTGCAACATGAAAAAACTTTGGGGACTCTCGGTTTTAACCTTTTCAAAGATAGAACATGTTTAAACGGGCCCCCGACTTCAAAGTGGTTTTCAAATCCCGGGCCCGTCCTATCCTATTTTACCCCTCAATTTGACCAAAACCGGGCCTTTTCACTGGGTCCCCCCCGACCTCCCTTATTAGAGAGAAAAAAAAAAAAAAAAAAAACACC
>JAODAL010023581.1:0-62416 GCA_025379985.1 Phyllomedusa bahiana
GTTGGTGGGGGGGGAGGAGGAGGCGGAGACAGAGGGTGTGAAGGGGTTTTGGGGGCCCGGCTTCGGTCGGGCCCTTTTTTGGCCAAGTGTTGCCTCCATTTCAACTCAGCATTCGTGATGTGAAGGGGAAATGTTGGTGGTGGTTAAACCCCAAAGGGTTTTCTACCCTTATTATGCGTTTAGGCAAAGGCGGCATATGACATCGCGGGGTTTGAATCAGAGGCTTGCTCAATGAAGGCCCAGGCTTGAGAGGTCCTGGACCTTTTTGACAGCGATAAGCGAGGAGCGGGGTTTCCGCTGACCGTGGCTGGCGGAATCATATCAGCGGACTTCTGCGACCGCCCTCTCCCTGTTTGAGGCGGGACCCATACTGACACTCCCCCATCGTCTTCCTCCTCGTCCAGTGATGACGCTCGCAAGCAAATTCTGCTGACAAGACCACGGTGGATCCGCAATGTCGTCATCATCATCATCAACACAGGTGAGATCGTCGTCCTGACATTCTGCATCCAGGAGCGCGGGCTACAAGCAAGAGGGACTGCAAGGCGTTGCTGACCGCCCGGGATTTTTGCCGATTGACCGGCTTCCTTCTCCTCCTCTGATGGCATCAGTAACTGGGCGTCAGAGCAGAGAAAATCATCCTCTTTGGCCTCTAGATCTTTTAACATGCCTTCTGACCCCAACCGCATTTTGTCATCAAAGAGGTCTTCAGAAAATGGATTATCCACAGTGGGGGGTACACGAGTTGACTTTTGGTGCTTCATGTTGGACGGATGCTGGTGATGTTGATGACGACATTTGTGGCCATGACTGGGAGGATGAGGAGTAAGACTGCTGGTTTGCAGGTTGCATTAACCATGATGGACAGATTGGCGACGCTGTTCTTTTACTGAGATTCACAGGGCCCTGACCAGCGATGACAGGCCTGACGGTCCTGCAACTGACGATCCGCTGGCATGCGTGTTGTCGCCAGCACGGGGAAGGGCACCTTCTCTCGTACCTCTACCTCCATTTCCTACCTACCCCCCTCTTTGCTCGCTTACCACCTGAATTTCGCTCCATGTTCAGAAATATAAAAATTTGAGAAGGTATGGAAGAGTTTTTGGGAAAGTCTCTTATTAAAAGACGGCAAATCACAGTATTCTCAAATCCCTCAAATCAAAACAAAATTTCTGTATTCAATTTAACTGCAAAGGGAGATCTATCAACAAAGCTGGCCTGCGCCAAAGTGAAAAAACACGTATCTGAAAATTTATTTTGGATAATAAAAGGTATTTTTTGGCACCTATCAATTCCCTGTGGTGACTACAAAATTGCAGTATTACATTTAAGTGCAAGGTGCCTCAATGACAAAGTGTAGTGCGCCAAAGTCAAAAAACACGTATCTGAAATTTTTCGGATAATAAAGGTATTTTTGGCACCTTTCAATTCACCTGTGGTGACTACAAAATTGCAGTATTCACATTTAAGTGCAAGGTGCCTCAATGAAAAAAAGCTGTAGTGCGCCAAAGTAAAAAAAACACGTATCTGTAATGTATTCGGATAATAAAAGGGATTTTTTGGCACCTATCAATTCACCTGTGGTAACTAAACATTTGGTGGATTGAAAATTTAACTGCTAGGTGGCTCTATCAACAAATCTGGACTGGGCAAAAGTGCAAAAAACACGTATCTGTAATGTATTCGGATAATAAAAGGTATTTTTGGGACCTTTCAATTCACCTGTGGCGACTACAAAATTGCTGTATTCAAATTTAACTACAAAGTAGATCTATCAACAAAGCTGGCCTGCGCCAAAGTGAAAAAACAGTATCTGAAATGTATTCGGATTTAATAAAAGGTATTTTTGGCACCTTTCAATTCACCCGTGGTGACTACAAAATTGCAGTTATTCACATTTAAGTGCAAGGTGCCTCAATGAACAAAGCTGTAGTGCGGGCCAAAGTAAAAAAAACATGTATCTGAAATTTTTTCGGATTAAAACAAGTTATTTTTGGCACTATCAACCTGTGCTGGGCTACAAAATTGCTGGATTCTAATTTAACTGCAAGGTGGATATATCAACAAAGGTGGAATGGGCAAAATTGAAAATGAACACCTATCTGGAAATGTATACGATAATTATAGTTTGGGGTTTTGCACTAACAAAGAGACCTGCAGTTACTAGAAAAGATGTGTATCCTAATATAAGTTCAGGCTGCCAATATCCAGGAAATATTTCAATAGAAAACTGTTAAATAATAAAGCTATTGCAGTGCAATGTCTACACTAAGTCTTGGTGAAACTTTATCCAGTATTCTTTATAGAGCTTGTCTGTGTCCGCCGCTGGGGCCCCCCCTCGCTCCCCCCCGTGACTTTACAGTGGTAGATGCTCCTTTAAATTCTCTACCTAACTACATAAAATCTTCCAATCTCTAATCTAACTAAGTTGTAAGGATCACAGTAACAGTAGAGCTTTCTCTGTGAAAAAAATATAATAATTTCGCTGAGCTGTTTGGACACAGGCAGAGCACACGTCCTTCTGCTCTGAGACGCTGAGAGACACTGAGGCTGAACAGGAAGGGCTGTTCTATGTAAAACGAGGTCATGTGATTTGTCCAGCCAATCGCAACCATACACATCCCAGTCATGACGTCGCACACACATCTCACCCTGCTCTATTCTGTAAGCTGATTTGCTGGCCGCCAAAATGACAGGAAGCGCCGAAAATGGCGCGATCTTAATAGATGATGCACATATTTTAACCTAAATTATCGCATGATCTAAAAATTTCGATCAACATAAAAACTGTGCCGATTTCAACTTTGTCGATAATAATCGCTCAACACTATTGCCATCTACCCACAGTTTATCTCTTTCTGGACCTTCTGGAACTAATTCTACAGCTGCATGGGTGGAGAACTGGCTATCAGCAATTGCGGCCTCTCCACTAAGAAGACAGTGATGGTTTATTACTTTTCCTGGCTTTTAGATCACTGTGTATACAGTGCTCAAAAAACACAAGAAAGCGGTAAAGCATTCAACCTGGTGTATAGTATGGAAAAGGAAAATACACCTGGTCAGGGGTGTAACTTTGGTTCAAAAAGTGGGGGGGACCAATTTTCCCTCTCATCTCCTATCTTCCTATCCCTCCCTCCTTCACTCGCCTTCCCTTTCACTTTCCCTCCCTTCCCTATTCTCCCCTCCTCTCCCTGCTGTGAAGTGGCCCCCTCTAACCCAAATAGCACTGTGAGCTCCCCCCAGCAGGTCCGAGTGGAGTCCTTATGGCAAACACTTTTGGTGCAATCCATAAGGTTATGAGTGGCTCTCTAATTACTGAAGTTTAGAGCCGGACTGGGACTAAAAAGCAGCCCTGGCAGTGAAACCAAACCAGCGCACCTATAATATTTCCCACTCTAAACAGAAATAAAAAATGTTGTGCAATGCAGCAAATTTAGCTTAACCCCTCCCATCTCCCCATCACTACTCCGTTAAATTTGTAATACACACAACAGATTGAGGAAAATAAAAGAACCCAATCTCACTTTAGCCCTAAAAATCCCTTATGTCACATACTGTACCCCAAAATGTTTACCATACACCAGAAAAGACAGCACTCACTGCACCTCAGAAATTAATTATATAATACATGGTAGCCACAGAAATTAAATTATTGCACCTCGAAAATGAATTGCACATTGTACTCAAGAAATAATATAATTCACTGTATCCCAAAAATTTATTATATTACACACTGAACCCTAGAAATGAATTATATTACTGACTGTACTCCAGAGATTACATTACACCATACCCCAGAGATTACATTACATCATACACGAGAGATTACATTACACCATACTCCAGAAAGTGAAGATCTCTCCTTAGGGAGAGCACCGAACGAACGGCTTGTAGAGTTTTTGTTTTGCCTTTTCGCCCTCTACTTAGCATCTGCATATCACAAGGCATTATGGGAAAGGGGCTGAGAAGCCCACAGCGCCCTCTGTTGGTTGTAACAAATCCTTAATTTGCTTTTGACCCACCGAGTCTTGAGAAAGCAAAAAGGATTTTTTAGCCAAGCCAGTATCTCTCATCTACAGACACCGCTGTTTCGGGATTTTTGTCCCTCTTCAGTGCAGAGTAGAAGAAGATACTGGCTGGCTATGTGGGAGGCATCGGGTAGCTCAGGAAGGGAAGATCTCTCCTTAGGGAGAGCACCGAGCGCCCTTTCCCATAATGCCTTGTGATATGCAGATGCTAAGTAGAGGGCGAAAAGGCAAAACAAAAACTCTACAAGCCTTTCGTTCGGTGCTCTCCCTAAGGAGAGATCTTCCCTTCCTGAGCTACCCGATGCCTCCCACACAGCCAGCCAGTATCTTCTCTACTCTGCACTGAAGAGGGACAAAAATCCCGAAACAGCGTTGTCTGTAGATGAGCGATACTGGCTTGGCTAAAAAATCCTTTTTGCTTTCTCAAGACTCGGTGGGTCAAAAGCAAATTGAGGATTTGTTACAACCAACAGAGGGCGCTGTGGGCTTCTCAGCCCTTTTCCCACCATACTCCAGAGATTACTACATTACACACTGTACCCCAGATATTATTACATTACACACCATACACCAGATATTACATTACTCACTGTACTCCAGAGATTACTACATTACCCTCTGTTCCCCAGATATTACTGCATTATTTACCATACCCTTGAGATTACATTACACACTGTACAACAGAGGTTATATTACACCATACTCCAGAGATTATTACTGTATTTTTCGGACTATAAAATGCACCGGACTATAAGACGCACCTAGGTTTTAGAGGGGAAAATAGGAAAAAAAATTTGAAGCAAAAAGTGTGGTCTGAAGTGTATTTTTTGGGTGGATACATGTGACTTTTTGATCACTTTTTATTCCATTTTTTGGGGGATATTAAATGCACAGAAAAACCCCAATTTTGGTGTTTGGATTTTTTTTCTTCTATGCTGTACAACGTATGGGATAAATGATGTTATATTTTAATAGATTGGACCTTTACGGACATGGTGATAACAATTATGACATATAAATATAATTGGCCTGTGTATCCAAATTGTATTAACCGAGATTCGCCACCTGGTTGAAGACGTGGGATCTCCACAACCCGCTCATACACAGGGCCGTCTCTTCTATTGGGCAAGGTAGGCATTTGCCAGGGGGCCCCATGAACACAGGGGGCTCTCTCAGGCAGCTACCTACCCTGCCCAGTGAAGCAGGACTGTTTATTAGGCTGTGCGACATCATCAAGAAGGGGAGAGACGCAACAGGCAAGGAGAGAGAGGGGAAGACCTGCAGGGGGAGGTGAGCGGTCATTGGAACAGCGGGACTTGGCTCTGCTGCTCCACTTACATGATGGAGCACGCTCCCCCCCTCCCTGCAGCAGGAGCAAGCGCCGTCCTCTCAGTTCTCTATGTGGAAGTACGTTTTTAATCATCAGGTCGAATGTATGATCGGGAATTTATCGCCCGTTTCAGTTTTCAGGCAGTGATACTGAGCCTCCCGGCCACGAATACCCATGTCGGACGCAGGGATGCTAGGTGTTAGGCGACAGACGTTTCCGACACTTTCTGATCGCGACCACACCACATGGAAGGGGCGGGCAATTGGCGCAGGTGTAGGGTTCCGGGGCGGGATGACGGAGCGCTCGAAATAACACGAGGCTGTAGATGGCGTGTTAGCCAAAGAGCGGCGCAAATGCAGCGCTACGGCAAGCGCCGACAAGCCGACCTTAGTTATATTTTGGTCTAAATGCTACGGCGGGTCGGCGAAGTGAGCAAGGATCGGATATGCGAGGAAGCAGAAAGAAGATCGCGACACAGAAATCTCGGCGTCCGCTCCGTGCAGCATGGAGTATGATTGCTGAACGAAAATCGGCCTTTATAATGGGCGGAAATATACAGTGCCAGAAAAGAGTCAACTCTCAAATAAAAATAATAAAAAAAATAAAAATTCACTCTCTCCAAATATCTAGAACGGCGCATATCAGAATGTAGGTTATTGGAAAATTCGCTGGTGAAATACTGAGATCATTCAAACATTCTGAAACAAGCATTTTCATTGGTCGGCAGGTATAACCGGCCAATCAGAATAGGAGCGACAGTGAACCTATTAAAACATGATGGGAGAACGATTGCAATCAGAATTAACGGACGGGAAAGTTAAAAATATAGTAAAAATGCAGAAAAGAGCAGATTGGTTCAGCTGAGCGGGGGCTTGGCTATTCGGCAATAAGAATAGGAGCGACAGGGAACCGGTTATAGCCTAATGGAGAATTTTTAAACCAATCAAATTCTAAGGAGGGACAGTTCAAAATACAGTTAAAAATGCAGAAAAGAGCTGATTGGTTGCTCGCTACGCGGGGGCTGCCTATCCAAGCCAATCAGAGGCGAGTGTACTTCTCCCATTGTAGGGGGGGGGGGTCTTTATCGGAGAGTTCGGCGCATGCAATTTACTGGCTCTCAGAGCCTGTGAGGCATGGAGTATGAATGAAAAAATCATTTGCTATTAAGTGTAAAATATCCTCTGAAAAAAGAGCTGAAACTTCTATAAAACATAATTAATAAAATCCCGGAACAACGCATTTGTCTCGAGGACGGCGCTACTTCAGGAATTGCAATATAGAGAATGCCCGGAAATACATGTAATTCAAATTGTTTAAGCTCTTCTCATTGGTCGCATAAAAACAGACAATCAGAATAGGAGCGACAGTGTCCCATTAAAACCTATGGAGAAAACTATTGAACCAAGCAAGACATAGGAGCGACAGTGGACCTTATTAACTATGAAGGAGTATTAACCAAATCAGAATAGAAGCTCGACTAAAGACCCATTATATTCCTATGGAGAAGTTTTGACCAATCAATATCAAAGGCGGGGACAGTTCAAAATACAGTAAAAAATACGAGAAAAGAAGATGATGGCTGAGCTAGCGGTTTTTGGTTGCCTATCCCAGCCCAAATCAGAGCGCGAGATAATTGTCCCATTGTAGTCTATGGAGAGATGTGCGCATGCAATTCTCGGCGCTCAGCGCCGTTGCGGCATGGAAGTTATGAATAAAAAAAAAATCATTTTATTAAGTGTAAAATGATTATAAGATAAAAGCGCTTGAACCTTCTTCTAAAAAATAAATCAGTTAAATTACCACCACAACGCGTTTGTCGCTGAGACCTGCGTACATAAGGGAAATTTGCAATTGAGAGGAATCGCCGGGTAATACAGTTATTTCAAATTGTTTAAGCTCGCCGATTGGGCGGCATAAACCAGCAATCAGAATTAGATCGACAGGGAGCCCATTAAAAACCTCATGGTTAAATATTGACCAATCATATTCAAAGGCGGGACAGTTCATAAAATACAGTAAAAAGGCGAAACGAGTGATTGTAGAAAGCGGCGGGGGGTAGTCCAGCTTAGCAAATCAGAGCGTGGAGCTAATTTCTCATAGTGTTCTATGGGAAAGAAATTCCGATCGAGCTCTTTCTTATGTGATTGGCTAAGTTAAAAGAGCGCGGGCTATTTGACCAATGGAGAGCGAGCGACGCCTCTATGGGTTTTCTAATGTAATCTGAAATAAAAACTGTACTGGCCGAATATCAAATGATATGGACTCACGACGTTGTCCTGTTTGTGGAATTAAAAGGAATAATAATTTGGGTTCGGTAACGTAAAAAAAAAATTTAATCAATAAAAATCATGTTGATTTATTTATTTTACGTGTTGCACCCATTACTATTGATCCTTGGCTACGAAAAATATAAGAATTAAACATGGATTTTATTGATTTATTATTTTTTTTTCGTTACCCCTATTTAATATTCTGTTTTATATAACTTGGCGACAATTCTGTAGTGTTTATAATTGATTTCGGTCCATGTACAGTTTTATTTAGATTGGATTAGGAAAACCCATAGGAGGCGTCACTCGCTCTCCATTGTCCAAAATAACCGCGCCTCTTTTAATCTTAGCCAATCACAGAGCTCGTCGGAATTTCTTTTCCCCCATAGAACTCTATGAGAAAGTTTGCTCGCGCTCTGATTGGCTAAGCCGGATAGAGCTCGCGCTTCAACCAATCAGCTCGTTTCTGCCCTTTTACTGTTTTGAACTGTCCAGCCTTGATATGATTGGTCATTTTCTCCATAGGTTATAATGGGTCCTCTATACGCTCCTATTCTGATTGGGTCAAGTTCTCCCTCCATAGGATTAATGGCCACCGGTTTCGCTCCTATTCTGATGGCTGGTTCATGCCGAATTTCAGAAGAGCTTAAAAATTTGAGATTACTGGATTTCTCGGCGATTCTTCTATTGCCAATTCCTTATGTAGCGCTGGTCTCGGCGGAAAACGCCATGTTGTCTAGGGATTTTTAAGTGCTTTATTTTTATGGAGAAGGTTTCAGCTCTTTATTGTGATAATGGTTTTTATCACTTAATAAAAATGACTTTTTTTATTAATACTTCATGCCGCACGGCGCTGGACGCGAGATTTCGTGCGCCCATCTTCCATAGGACTACAATGGGGAAGAAAATGCTCGCGCATCTGATTGGCTGGGATAGCAAGCCCCGCCTCTTAGCTCAGCTCTAATCAGTCTTTTCTGTTCTTTGTTACTGTATTTTGAACTGTCCCGCCTTTGATTTTGATTGGTCTAAATTTCTCCATAGGTTATAATGGGCACTGTCGCTTCCTATTCTGAGTGGTCAAAACTTCTCATAGGTTTTAATGGTCTATGTCGCTATATGTCTGATTGGCTGGTTCTGCGACCAATGAGAAGCGTCTAAACAATTTAAATTATGGAATTTCCCCGGCAAATCTTCTATCTTATCTTGCCAAATCCTATGTAGCGCCGAGTCTCGACGACAAACGCGTTGTTAGGGATTTAAGTGCTTTATTTTAAAGAAGGTTTCTGCGCTTTATCTGATAATGTTTTACACTTAATAAAAATGAGTTTTTATTCATAACTCCATGCCGCACGGCGCTGATGCGCCGAGATTGCATTGCGCCATCTCTCCATAGATACAATGGGACAAGTAGCTTGCGCTCTGATGGCTGGATAGCCAATGCCCCCGCTAGAACAACAAATCAGCTCTTTTCTGATATTTATACTGTTTTTTGAATGTTGTCCCGCCTTTGGATTTTTATGGTCAAAACTTCTCCATAGGAATATATATGGGTCTTTGTCGCTCCGATTCTGATTGGTCAATAGTTTACATAGGGTTTTAATGGGGACACTGTCGCTCCTATTCTGATTGGTGGTTTATTCGACAATGAGAAGAGCTTAAACAATCTTGAATTTACGTATTTCCCGGCAATCTCTATACCCATTTCCTTATGATGCGCCGGTCTCGGCGACAATGAGTTGATCAGGATTTAACTGATTTATGTTTATGAAGGTTTCAGAACTCTTTGTCAGAGAATATTTCTACACTTAATAAAAATGACTTTTTTTAGGCATAAGTCCATTGGCCGCACGGCGCTGAGAGCCGAGATGCATGGCGCCGATCTCTCCATTAGTACTTAACAATGGAAAGTAAGCTCGCGCTCTGATGGCTGGATAGCCAAAGCCCCCGATAGCTCAAACCAATCCAGCTCTATTCTGCATTTTTACATGTATTTTTGAACTGTCCCGCCTTTGAATTTGAATTGGTCAATACTTCTCATAGGTTGTTTTAATGCGTTCACTGTAGCTCCTATTCTGATTGGCCGGTTTCTGCCGGACAATGAGAATAGCTTTCAGAATTTGAATTACTGTATTTCCCGGCAATGTCCAATATCCTAATTCTTGAATTCAATTTTTTTTAATGTATTTTTTATTTTTGAGGTTTGAGCTCTTTTCTGACAATGTTTTACTCCTTTAGAAAGACGATTTTTGAATACATATCCGCAACTGACATGTGGAATGATTTCTCGCTGTTTTCAGCCTGTCTAGCATCGGAACCAGATTTTCGGCGCAGTACCGCACAGAGCTTAAGTCCTGCACTGCACCCCCACACACTGCGAGGGGCAGGGAACTTTTCCCGCATGTATGAGGAGCAACCCTTCTCTCGGACGGCGAATCTTTGGCGCAGCGCCGCTATGCGCCTAAGTCCCGCACTGCACCCTCATCACTGGCGAGGCGCGGCGGACTTTTCCCCGCATGTTTGGAGTGCACTACCTCGGGCGGAGAATCTAAGGCGCAGCCCGCACTGCGCCCAAAGTCCCGCACTGCGCCTAACACACTGGAGAGGCACGGCGGTATTTACATAGTAGTCTGAGAGCGCCCCGGCCCGACATAAATCAGGCGCAGATTTTGCCGGAAAACCGTCGTAAAGGTGCGCCCCGACGTGGCGAGCTTCATACATGTCGCCCTCAGTCTGGCCACATTGCAGGGTGAGGGGCTGTGCACGGACCCCAGACCAATCACACACAGATGGTGCCCCCCCTCCCATAGCAGAACATGGTGGGGGCTGGTGTGAGCTGCAGGACTGTTATCTGCTGCTGATAATGACTCTGGCTAAGTGCAGCTTTATCCTAAGGAAGGGTTATCCCCCCCAGGCTACCTGTGAAGTCCTGTGTAAGTGTTTTACACCCTTTATAACACTTTACATGGACCAGGTATCAGGGGAGAAGGGGAAGGGCTGCCCACTGCTCCATTACACAACCTATTCAACAACTAAATACCTTAAGGGATGTTCACGTGATGTATTTGCAGGGTGTACTTTGTAATTGCGCACAAATATGGTAAATCATAGCTCTCATTGAATGATCTGATTTCACAGCATATTCCAAGGAACATACTGTGCACCAGTCAGGGCTGTGGAGTCGGAGCCTATTTTGCAGGAGTCGTTATAAAAGGGACCGACTCCCAAAATATATAATAAGTTGGTCCAGTTAGTTCGATGCAGAGCAACGAGCAAGAGGAATTGGGTACGGCAATGCGTACTGCTCCATTATCTTCGCCTAATAACACTGAGGAGTGTAATTGAGACATGGAGCAATCAAAGCACTGCCCAGGGGAAAAGATTCCGCTCCAGGTAACACAGGTTTTCAGCAAATTTTTTTTACTGTTTCAAAAGGAAGTAGAGAGTTTACACCATTCAACAAATGACTGTGGCTGAGGCAATTCCTTTATACCCTGAACATTGTTATTAGAGATGTTGTCCCTGTGGTATCCGCTTGCCCGGAACTATGTTAGTGTAGAGAGGCCGTTCTCTAGCTGGAAATAAGGAGATCAGATGTGAGGTCATGTATGAGGAACTGATGGAGGCGATACAATTTCTCAAATACAAATTCAGAGACTCCACAATGTTACTGTAGTGTTTTGCATATTTACAATTTTTTTGTGTTCTTAAAAAGTCATATCATTAATTGATTTTACATGGACAAGCAAAAGGGTAAAAATGTTTTGAACTTGTGACTTTCAGGCTCCTTGTCTCTCCAATCCACTACAGCTTTGTACATTGAGGTACTGATTTCTATACAGTCTCTTACACATAAATTTGACTTGCAAGTATTTAGGCATTGCTTAGTTCTGCAGATTCTTTCCTTAACTGCATTGTTACCTGTTTTGCAACCTAAAATGTTAATTTGTATTATTTTTGTAGAGCATTCGGGAAATCCACTTTGATTTTAATACTGCCTGAAATCCTCTGGACTACTGGATCAGATCTCAAGCATATTGTGGCTAAAATCTGATCCCATAATCTGATACCCCGGTACTCCTCTTTCTACACATCTCAATGTTGGTGCAGACTGGACTTGGATACGAATACAGCTTTTTTTTCATCTCCTACTCCCACCAAGTGTTCAACAGATCATAAAACATTGTACCTTTTGCATTGTCAGTGTCTGTTCTTCTAATAGCTTGAATATTGTATAATAGGTGATAAACAGCCGGATGTTACTCAATCTATATACAGTAAGTTTATCACTATAAACATGCCGCGTGTATGAGGGAGTCAGGAGTCAGGAGTTTGGGAAATTTGAGGAGTCTGGAGTCAGGGATTTGGCTTGCGACTCCACAGGGCCCATGGCTACCAGTGGGAGAGCAGCGACTTGTCGCTACTTCTTTCCGGCATCTTTAGCTGCTCGGGGAATATGAGACGGAATAGGCCAGGCTGGAGCACTATGGAAATGTATGTGTGCCCAGGCGTACTTCCCACAGCGCATATTGTGGTAGCACTACGGTAAGCGCCGCTATATGTAGTGTGAAACCTGGTCTTAGGCCGGATTTCTCTCATGCATCAGAGTTTCCTTCAGAGCCTTTGTCACAGATCTCCCACCTAAACAGTGACAGAAAAAAATATTGCTCAATTTTAATGTTCAGTGTCACCCACCATAATAGGAACCCCATTGTAGCAGAATGGAGACCATCAGGCATTTGTCGCTGTACATATTTAAACAAATAATCACACGCAATTGGGTCTCCCATATGGAACCCATAAAAACTACACTTCGGCTGTTAAAAAATAAGCCTCAGGTCCTTAGTGGTAAAAGAAAAAGTAATTGATTAACAGAAAATGGTGCGTAGTGGAATGTAAAAAGAAAAAAAAAAAAGATTTTTGTAATGTTTATCCATTACAAGTACTAACGTATTTAGATCCTACAGAAACAGGGTCCATTCTATACTGAAACTGCCAAAATCCAATACAAACCTCCCCCTATAACAATTGTGCAATTCTGTTTTTTTTTTTTTTTTTTACTATTTCCAAGTAAACACTGACAAAATAGCATGAAGACAAAAAAAATAAAAGCGTTAGGCAGGTAGGAAAAAAAGTAATTTGTTAACAAAATCCTGCACTGGTGAGGGTTGAATATCACTGATTTAACCAAGTGGCTACCTGGTGGGTGCTTTGTTCCCTCTACATAATATCATTGTTAGAAGGTCCTTGAGTAGGTGGATGGGGAACAAAGGTTATATCTGTGTGTCTTTGTGTCTACCTTTTAAGGTATTAGTAGTGTAAAGCATCATATAATCTGAGGGGCGTGCTTGCAGGTAGGAGGCATTCGCCAGCCTGCACGAGCTCCTCCTGGGACTTTAAGATAAACTCACAAAAAGGCACTATCTATGGGGCAAAAGTGCAAACTAAAAGCAAGCACGGCCGCTGGGTACGTTGAGGCACAGGGGCTGCAGTTTACAATTTTTTGCCCGATAAGGGGTTGGAAGACGAGGGGCAATTCTTTCCTGTGCGCGGAACCAACTCAGCGCTACACTATTCGCCAGCTCCCTGAACACTACGACCAGCACAGAAGCTCACAGCTTAGCTGAGATCCGGATTGAACCTGCGCTCCAGCCCACGGAACACCCGGCACCGAGTCTGACGCAGAAGGAGAGTGCGGGTGCTGAAACCATCTGCTGCGGCTCTTCCTTGCAGCAAAGAGACGTCTTGGATCCGCCGCGCCGAGGCTCCCAATCCCCGGACCGCTTCCCTGCACGCAGCGGTGGAGGACAGCGCACGCGCAAAGAGGTCAGTGTAAGGGGTGGGGACAGCCTGGTATTGTACAACGGGACTCCCAGCTTCCGGGACCCAGCATCTGGCTGGCCCGCAATAATCAGGTGCCGCAATGTATTCACAGCTGCGCTTCATAGTGGGGAGGAACACTCTCTACTGGTGATGGGTCACGTGCCTCACCTATGAACTGCTTTATTAACTGGGCAACTGAAGGGCCACAGCTCACTGATCCTGCCGTCACAAGTGATCCATCTCACTGCCAGACACGCTGCGGCCTGACACTCCATACAAGGCTGCTTTACATGCTGCGTCACCCCCTGCGTATAGAAACCAACTTGGGTATTGGTACCGATAGTGAAGTAGTGAGAACGCTGTCTCCCCAGGAACACGTGTCAATTATGACACTGCACGAGTTGCATGATGCCTCTGGTGACTCCGTTTAGTATGCTGCAGATTTATCTGCACAATCCTCCACTTTTAAAATTTCTAACTTCACCATTTTTACCTTTCTCTTTTCCTTATTTATTATTTATTTTATTTTTTTTTTTCTTTCCCCAAAACCCTTCACTTTTTTTTTCTTCCCTTTTTTAGGGATTTTACCCCTACATTAATTCTCAAACTCCAAAGCAATGAACGGTCCAGACAATGTTGAAAGAGGGACTCTAGGACCTTGGCCACCACCGTGCCCTCCAACCACAAATTTGCCAATCTTACCAAAGACGAGCAAAGGGCATTAGACTCTTTAAGGGATAATCCCGATCTAGTCCATTAGAAGAATGGCCGTTAAGGGTGGAGGGTGGTGGTGCATGGATAGGCGCAAATATAATGATAAAACTCATGCATTTGATGCTTTCAGATTTGCTCATATCATAACTGCACATGATCCAACATTGTTTTCAAAACTGATTAATTTCCTCTTACTGGAGGTTCTGGCCTTAGGGGCTCTTTCGGTGAAACAGAAGGAGTTCATTTTGGTCGAATCCCCCATTATGCTCGTCATTTATGGGTTACCAAAAATCCACAAAAATACGGAAAATCCTCCCATTCGACTGCTTGTTTCGGCATTGGTTCCCTCTTTGACAAAAAATGTGCCAGTGGTTAGACAGTTTTACTACAACCACTGGAGTCAATTGTTCAGCCATTTACAATTATTCACTGGATGTCCTTTGCAATTGCACAAGACTGTATGGGAATAGTCAGACTTGGTGTGGCTTACTTAGCGACGTAGAGTCGCTTTAAACCGATATTCCACACGTGTAGCCCTCCATGCCTCGAAATTCCATCTCACCACTTTCAGTAATTATTCTCAGAATATCCGAGTTCAATAATTATAGTTAAACGGATTTCTCTTATGACACACACAACTTTTTTCATTTGAGTCTGCTATTATTCCAGGTCAAAGCGTGTCAATGGGGGCATAGTTCTCGCCCTCACTGGCCAATTTGGTCATGCATGGTGGGAGTTTGCTATCGTCTACACCCCGATCAATCCATTCTTGCCCATCTTGCGTTGGTATTGCAGCTACATCGGCGATCACTCTTTATTTGGGCGGGGGGGGTCGGGGTGGGCTATGTATATGCCATCCTTCTGTTTCTTTTTTATCTCAATAATAATTTTTGTAATTTACGGTTTACCTCACAAATGGATGAGAGTGGTATTCAATTTTTGGATCTGACACTCACGGGCAAGACAGGTCAGAATATTATTACCAAGACTCATCGTAAATAACGGATGGAAAACAAATACTACTTTAAATCGAAGTTATCATCCAAAACACACGCATAGGTCTATTCCTGTCGGGGAAATGATCCGTTCCATGCGGAATTGTAGTTCTTCTAGTGACTTCGAGGCAGAGCGGGATGCTATTTGTAGCAGACTGACCAAAAGGGGTTACCCATTATGGACCCTTAATCGAGCCTCTAACATTGTCCAAAATAAAACTAGGAGCCATCTTCTGTTTCATAGAAAACAAAAAAGAGCCAATAATAATAACAACATTTTGGTATTGGACTACAATACTCAATTCCAGAAAATCAAAAATATAGTCTTAAAACATCTACCTATATTACGTGAAGACTCTATCCTTGATGAGATTCTTGCAGATGGTCTTCGGGTTGTCACCCGTAAACCCCGAACGCTTGGTAATTTGTTATCATCTAATTCAAGTATTTCTACAAAATTCAAAAGTAATTGGCTCAAAGTAGAGGGGTTTTACAGGTGTGGGTCCAGTCCCTGTCGGGTCTGTGGCTTTGTCAATAGTGGTAAAGTTTTTTATAATAGTTTACATACTAAGTCTTATTCCATCCGTAACTATATCAATTGCAACTCCCACCATGTTGAATACCTGGCTACCTGTACTGAGTGCAATCTCCAATATGTGGGTAGTACCACAAGGAGGTTGAAGACTCGGATTCTCGAGCATTTAAATGACATTACCAATACGGCGATTCGGAACAGGTCCCATCTCTCTATGCATTTTAGGGAGGTCCATGGAGGTAACTATAATAAGCTGAAAATTATGGGCATAGACAGGGTCAGCAAGCGTGGTGGGGATATAAACCCTCTATTACACGATAGGGAGGCCTATTGGATTTTGTTTTAGATACTGCGGCCCCTGCCGGATTAAATTCCAAGAAGGATTAATTCTCTCTCATGTTAGTGGCTATATTCACCTATCTTTGTATTACTTAATTTTGATGTTTTTCATGAATGTATATGGTAGTCACATGGTTGTGTGTTCATCCAGGCATTTGTCCGCTAGGGATTTATCATTACCTTGAGTGGACTTTTGAATATCACAGTCCTATGTGACCACGTGCATTACGTTATTTTTCCTTGCTTTTTGCCTCATACTGGGTTTTAATTGTTGGTGTTTTTATGCCACCCATGCTGCTCCCGTCTGTTCCTTCATTTCCTTTTACTTACCACTCGTCGCCACGGTACCCTCTCTTCTTCGTGGGTGCCGGACTGTTGTGCGACGGGCCTGGGTGGCATTGGTCATTGTCACGACAACGACCTCGTCACTTCCTGGTCTCTGCTGGTTGTGTCTAGGCTGTTGCCTTGGTTTTCCGCTCACGTGCTTCCGGTGGCGTTCCGGAAGCCCGTGTATCGGTTGTGGAATGAGGGAAGCGGGCGCAAGCAGGTGAGTTTACTTACCTAAGTCTTTGTTAGGGTATATAAGGGGTCTTGTTGACATTGTCTTGTATGCCATGATTAAGGGTGTTTCTTCACCCGAAATGCGTCGGCTCTTCTAAGGGTTTTTTCGTTGCTGTTGCCATCGGGTTGCTGGTGTTTTATGGATTCCGAATAAAGAAGCTTACCTTTACTTCTGGCACCGCTGTATCATTCCTTCTACTACATTGTGTGTCACCCCCTTGCCTGCGACATGAAGAACAGCAGCTTGCATGGCTTCATGGCCTTGCCACAGCCGGACAATCCGCCCGACAACCGAAATATGATGGACTTGATCTACAAGCAGGGCCGGACTGGGAATAAAAATCAGCCCTGGCACAAAGCCCCCACCAGCCCTCATACAATATCCGCTTACAAAATGTCTCTTGTTCTCGGACCTCGCCACTTTCTAAAATAAACTACACTATAAATCTGCTTTCACACGGGGCACTTTTGGTGCATTTTTTATGCGTTTTCAAAACGCATCAAAAAATGCACCAAAAACGCTCCGTGTGAAAGCTCCCTACACACAAGCAAGAAAGAAAGAAACAGTGGTGTAGAGAAACCCCTCATCACAGAGTCAGGTGTGCACTTGCTTTACAATCAGGGACAAGACCACACTGACTCTATACAAGCACCAGCATAACCTACAACCTCAAAAATCACATCACCAGTAGTCAGGTCACCATCACATGAGTACAGCACTGATTCAACACAGAAGTAAAATGACCCCTGACAGCAGGGACTCACAGGAGACGTCATCTCTGATGGGAATGGTCTTCTTCCCCTTTTCTTCTCCTTCTGGCCCAAACCCCCATGATGTCTTCCCTGATGAGTTGTTCCCTTCCACTTTTTCTCTGTCCGGTACAGAATGCAATTTCTTCTTCTCCCGGTCACTACTCGTCCCTGTAGAATTTACCACAAATACATCTTAGACTCCTCTCTTTTCCAGCACTTTCCTATCAATTCCCCAAACAGCATATGTTAGACCCTAAAAATTAGAAATTAAAAAAGGTCAGATAAGTGGCATGTAAATAGGTAGACCCCATTAGTTAGGTAAACAGAGCCTTCCTCCATTAATTTGGTAGGTAGACAGGGCCTATCCCTGTAACTAGCCAGGTAGCTGGGGCTGCCCCCAGTAACTAGTCAGGTAGCTGGGGCTGCCCCCAGTAACTAGCCAGGTATCTGGGGCTGCCCCCAGTAACTAGCCAGGTAGCTGGGGCTGCCCCCAGTAACTAGCCAGGTAGCTGGGGCTGCCCCCAGTAACTAGCCAGGTAGCTGGGGCTGCCCCCAGTAACTAGCCAGGTAGCTGGGGCTGCCCCCAGTAACTAGCCAGGTAGCTGGGGCTGCCCCCAGTAACTAGCCAGGTAGCTGGGGCTGCCCCCAGTAACTAGCCAGGTAGCTGGGGCTGCCCCCAGTAACTAGCCAGTTAGCTAGGGCTGCCCCCAGTAATTAGCCAGTTAGCTAGGGCTGCCCTCAGTAATTAGCCAGGTAGGGCCAGTAATTAGCCAGGTAGGGCCAGGGGCAGTAATTAGCCAGGTAGGGCCAGTAATTAGCAGTCAGGGCCAGTATATAGGCAGGCAGGGCCAGTAAGTAACAAAATTGCAAAGAAGCACTTACTTGAAAGGTATAAAAGCTGATTCTTTATTGATATAATATTCGTGCATAAGGATAAAATAGCGCTGGTACATGCAGCGGTAACAACTACACGCGTTTCGGGCTAATCACTGAGCCCTTGTTCACACAGGCTCAGTGATTAGCCCGAAACGCGTTAGCTGTTACCGCTGCATGTACCAACGCTATTTTATCCTTATGCACGAAGATTATATCAATAAAGAATCGGCTTTTATACCTTTCAAGCAAGTGCTTCTTTACAATGTTGTTGCTTCATGTGTCCTGTGACTGGGGACTGCACTCGCTCAAGCAAGGTTCAGCCATGTAGGGATCACCAGGTGATTGAAGACTGCAATTAAGGTGAGCTACAAACCCTTTTATTTGAAAATGTCTTTCTGTACGAGGGCCAATAAGTAGTCAGGCAGAGCCAGTATGTAAGCAGGCAGGGCCAGTATGTAAGCAGGCAGGGCAGTATATAGAAGGCAGGGCAGTATAATTCCAGGCAGGGCCAGTATATAGGCAGGGCCAGTATATAGCCAGGCAGGGCCAGTATATGGGCAGGCAGGGCCAGTATATGGGCAGGCAGGGCAGTATATAGCTAGGCAGGGCTCTCCTTCCTTTGCTCCCAACCTAAACACTCAGACGTCTGCCAGTACTCAGTCGGCGACTCTTCTCCCACCTGAAGACGCCTTACAGGCCTCTCTTCTGCAGTCTAAAATTGATATTCAAAATATGGCCAGAGAGATGTAGCAAGCGTGGAGGCAGGAGCTGAGACCAGTCCAGACGAATGTGACGGATCTCCAGATCAGAGTGACACAGCTAGAGAAAACTCAAGAATCAACAGCCGCTCTTATCACCAATCGCCAGGCCACAGTCTTGGAGCACCATTCTTGTTATTTACAACTCTCTACCCAGAAGGATGACCTGGAAAACCGGAATCGACGCAACAACGTCAGGCTAAGAGGTCTCCCAGAGTCTGTGAAAACTGGAGAGTTAATCCTCACACTTACGAAAATCTTCAACACCATCCTTGGGAGAGCAGAGAGGACGTTTATCGAGTTTGACAGGGCCCACAGAGTCTTGATGCAACCCTCCCAAGAGATGTTATATGTCGGGTTCACCATTACAATCTCAATGAAGAAGCCATGCGAAAGGCCCGTATGTTGCAGCAGATTGAGCATGAAGGCCACAAACTAGGGCTTTTCCCGGATCTTTCAAGACGCACTCTTCGCCTACAATCTGCGCTCAGACCATTACTGTCTGTCCTTCAAACAAGAAACATACCCTACAGGTGGGGATTTCCTTTCTCCCTCCAAATCAAACATCAGGACAAGCTCTTCATCTTTAGGTCTCCAGATGACTTGCCCATCCTCACTACTGCCCTCGGTCTCCCAGACATTGCCTTGCCGGACTGGGTCATGGCTATATCTGTAGATCCCGTCCCTGTAGGTTCCACCACCAAGGACGCTCAATCTCAACGCCTCCAGCCGACCACTCCAAAGTCTCAGAGTCCGCTGACGTCAAGGGAGCCCAGAGAGCCAACCTTCCAGGCTGCGACCAAAGCACTGATACTGAGATCCTCGGCAAAAAGCCTGTACCTAGGAATGTGCTTCTTGCCCTGTCTCTTGATGGGAGCATATTGGCCGTTGCCTGGCATGGGTCGAGAAATTCCCCCCCTCCACCCCCTCCTTTTCCCCTTTTTTTCTATCTTTCTCCCTCTTCTTCTCCAACCCTCTTGTCTCGACCCGGGCTAGGTGCGGTCAATTCCTTTTTTTTATGACTGATGGTGTCCCAGGAGGAGTGTGCATTGCGGAATTTTGCAGTGTATCCTTCGTCCTTATTTTTTCTATTTTTTCTTGCTTTCTTTCTGATATGATACCCCCCATAGCTTTGGACTTCCTTCCGTGTGGGAGGGTCTCCGCAGCTACAGGTCTGCAGATATTAGTTATTTGGCCAAAATGAAAAAATTGCTGCACGATATGGCGGCTTCTGCACTCCAGAGACCGTGACTATACCTTCTACTCCTCCCCCCATAATTCTTACACAAGGATTGACTACATCTTTCCACAACACTCTCTCCTATGTTATGTAGTTTCGGCCTCAATAGGCCACATAATACATTCTCATCACGCTCCGGTTCACTGCGACATCGCACTACCGAAGTGCAGACGGTCGGAATTTGCATGGAGGCTGAATGAGTCGTTACTGTCAGACTCCTTATGCTTATCTGATTTGCAGACAGCAATCGACGAATTCACCCAAACTCACGCTAGGGAGACCTCCTCTCCGCGAACCCGCTGGGAAGTGCTAAAATGCGTATTGAGAGGAATCCTTATAAAGCACGGATCGCGCATAAAGAAAGCGGCATCCTTCAGGCTACAATCCCTCCTGACACAACTAGCTGCACAGGAACGGATCCACAAGTCCTCGGGCCTGACCTACGAGCCATGAATCTTATAAGGCATGAGATTCTTCAGTTAATGGAAAATAGGCATAAACGTTATCGCCAACTACGCAGATTACGTGTGGAGCAATAAACCAGGCAGATTCCTGGCCCGGGCGCTTAGAGACAGGAGAGCGTCACTATTTGTTCCTTGCATCAAAGAACCGGGAGGGCGAATCGTACACCTAATGGAGGATATTCTACAGGTTTTTCATAACTATTACTCTACATTATATAATTTGTCGGTCCCACATACTAATCATGCTGCCCTACAATCTTATTTGGCGAGAACGGCCCTTCCACATCTCTCGGAACAATCTCTCGCCTCCCTGGAAGCACCTTTTACCATAAAAGAGTTTCATGATGCCATATCATCCCTGGCCTCTGGAAAGAGCTCAGGTACGGACGGGAACACTGCCCTGCTCTACAAAACTCTGAAAGAGGAACTAACACAACCTCTTCTTGCAACCTTCAACACTGCCTCTTTGGAGTCCCCGTTCGATGCTGCGTTCTTGCGAGCTCACATTGTTTTAATTTGAAAGCCCGACAAAGACCCTTCACAATGTCAGAACTATCGCCCCATATCCCTGATAAATACGGACGCTAAAATTTATGCCAAAATTCTTGCCACCCGGATTAACCCCTTGCTTGATTCCCTCATTCATATGGACCAGGTTGGCTTCGTCCCTTCCAGGGAGGCGAGGGACAACACCCTTAAAACTTTTTCTCTGCTATACCATGTCCATTCCCATAAGATTTCGAGCCTTTTCCTGTCAGACGCCGAAAAGGCCTTTGATCGGGTAGCATGGCCTTTTCTGAGAGGAGTCATGGAATCCCTGGGCTTTCCCCCGATGATGTGCGCAAAGATTATGGTTTTATATTCGTCCCCCCAAGCTCAAATACGTATTAATGGTCTACTTTCGACTCCTCTGACTATCAGTAATGGCACCAGGCAGAGTTGTCCGCTCTACCCCATCCTTCATGTTCTGGTAATGGAGCACTTGATGCAGGCCATACGCAGTGACCCTCAAATTCAGGGGATCCAGGCGGGTGGTTTCCAATTTAAGTGTTCCACATATGTGGATGACCTATTACTATACCTCATGGATCCGACCAAGTCCCTTCCAGCTGCGCTAAAAATTCTGGAGGAGTACAGTACTTACAGTCATCATAAAATCAACCTATCAAAAAGCTCAGTTTTACCCTTCCATATTCCCTCAGACCTCTTGTCCCAACTTAAATCCTCATTTCCATTCTTGTGGGAACACTCATCCTTTAGGTATCTGGGGATCCAAGTCCCTTCTGCCCCAGACAAGACTTTTGATCTGAATTTCGCCCTAATGCTTTCTAAGATAAAACAAGATCTCTTAAAATGGGACAAAAGGGACTTTTCATAGATTGGTCACATCAATATCCTTAAGATGAATGTCTTACCTAGGCTTTTATATCTTTTCCAGGCAGTCCCCATCCTGTTACCCAAGTCTTTCTTTAAGGACTTAGGCAGAGCCACTTCTCAGTTTGTATGGGCACAAGGGCACCCCAGAATTATGGAGTCTACTCTGTCTTGTCCAAAGTCGAGTGGAGGTCTATCACTGCCAGATTTTCGGGCGTATTTTCTAGCTGCTGTCGCAGTGCGCACACTGGACGCCTTTACATGACAAGCCCCAAACTTTGGTTTTGTTAGAATCCCAGATGTACAAGGCCCCAATTGCAGCCTTACCCTGGCTCCCACCCTCGATATTGTCAAGGGACTTATTGTACCGTATTCCTTTAGTAGCACGAACCTCAGTTTTGGTACGTAGGGCATAAGCCTCCAAGATTTATCCCCTGGGAGGCCCATGCACCCCATTACTGGGCAATCCGGCAGTGCCTGAACCTTTATCCTCGGCAATAGTTAACCTGGTAGGGGTGGGTGTTCCCCTTTCGGTTATTGAGCGCTTTCTGTCCTTGTCAGGGGTGAAGGGATATGAGGAACTGGTGGAGTATACAGGCTGTAGAAACTTTTCAAGACTACATTACTATCAACTTCGGAGTCTGTACTCAGAGTGGAAACGTACTTTTGATGTCCATCGGGCCCCTAATACTTTTGAACTATGGTGCCTTGGCAAATATTCGGTGAGACGTACCCTCTCTGGCCTATACAGCATATTGACTGAGGTTCAGGGAGAGGACAAACTCTCTTTTCAACGAAGTTGGGAACGTGAATTAAACATGCAGTTATCTGAGGAAGACTGGTGTAAAACATATCAATTAATGCATAGGTCCTCTGTCTCCTATAAGGCTCATGAATTACATTATAAAATTGTTTCTAGATGGTACCGAGTTCCCACTCGGTTAAGTGTATTGTTCCCAGGATCTTCCGATGTTTGCTGGCGCTGTAGATCGGATAGAGGCACTATGGCTCATATATGGTGGGGCTGTCCGGTACTCCAGCCTTTCTGGCTCAAGGTACTTGACATCATACATACTATAACAGGGATAAAATTACAGAATACTCCCGCCACCTTGCTTCTGTTTCATCTACCCCTGCCGACATCCACTTTGAAATCTCACTTAATTACCTTTTTGCTATTAGCTGCAAAGACGGTAATACCCAGACTATGGCTCTCTGTGTCCTGCCCGTCAATTACTAGCTGGTTCAAAGAAATCCAAGTACTCCAAAGATTGGAGGAGTTTAGAACAGATTCTCCTCTGCAATACGGTAAATACCTGGTTACATGGGGTGATTGGATATCCTTTTGTGGGCCGAGCCTTTACAGATCTTACTTTTGAGTGCTGTCAACTTTCCTGCTTCTGGGCAAACACGTTTCTCGATAACAGAATTGTCCTATTTTATAGTAGTTGCCGCTGAGCCATCTGACAGTTTCGTATTTTTTTGTATCTTGCTTTATATAAGACTGTTTACCTGAGTCAATGTACATGATGATGCTCTTCCTGCACATATGAGACGTTGTTATGCTACAACATTTGTGCGAATGGTCGCTCCTCTCGGAGGGAAAATGCTCACATCTTGTCCCTATGGGATTAGATTTGTTGGGCTTGATGATCGCCTTCTCCCTCGGTGTAGGAGTCTCCATTACCTAGTTAACATATTATAGTAGTTGCTTATGTCATGTTTTTCTTCGGCGTCTATTGATTTTTCTTTATGTCTCTAATAACACATACAGTTCGAATGAGATGCTTGTTTTGACATGTATCACCCTTCCCTCTCCTCCCCCCTGACTCCTCTTCTTTCCTCATTTACTCCTCCTTTGCTCCACATGTCCTAAGGATTTGATACTATGTGATATGTTTGACTCGGGTTGTTCATTTATATCTTTAATAAAAACTTTTGAATTTGAAAAAAAAAAAAGTTACAAAAGCAAAAATGGTGATTTTTTTGGGTCATTTCATAACCCCAAAAATTGGATGAGAAGTGATGACAAAAGTCGCATCTGTCCCAAAATAGTACCAATAAAAAGTATACTTCAGGCTGCAAAAAACACAAAAAGTCACTCAGGTGTATAGGTTGAAGTGGAAAAAAAGTTATTGGTCGCAGAAAATGGCGCTATGGTACAAATGCCAAAAATAGAAAATGTTTTTTTTTTTTTTAACAGTACTATAACATAACGCAAACCCTACATATTTGGTGTTGCCGGAACTATATCAACCTGCAGAATACAGAGAACACATCATTTATAGCAGAGAGTAAAAGCCAAAACCTCTCCCCCCCAACATGGCGCAAGTACATTTTTGTTTTACCCCACTTAGAATTTTTTCGTGGTTTCCCAGTAGATTCTATGGTACAGTGAATGACACCATTAGAAAAAACATCTTGTCCTGCAAAATAAAGCCCTCATTTGTCTATGTAGATGGAAAATAAAAAAGTTAAGACTCTTGGAAGGTGGGGAGGAAATAACTAACGTGTCAACCAAAAAAAAATGCTTGGTCCTCAAGAGGTTAAAAGTACTAAAAAATAACAAAGACCCTACATATTTGGCATTACTGGAATCGTACCGACCTACAGAATACAGGTAAGACATTTATACTGATGAGAGAATGACATAAAAGCAAAGCCCCGGCACAAATGATGCAAGTATTTTTTTTTCACACTTTACCCCATTTAGAATTTTTTTTCTGTTTCCTAGTACATTAAATGGTACAGTCTGTGACAAAATTATAAAGTGCATTATGTTCCACAAAAACAAGCCCTCGTAAGATTATCTTGATGGAAAAATAACAAGAAAAATCATGGCTTTTGAAAGGAGGGGAGATAACAGCAAATGAGGCAAAAAAAATAGATTGTGGCAGGGAAGGGTTTTTAGGGAAAAGCTAGTTGTTAGGGCCAGGAATTGTTTGGTGTCTTGCCTCTGGATACTCGGCATTTATAATTCCATGCCCATCCATGCCCATGTCATCGTCCAATTTGATGCCCGTCATCTATGTCTCTACGTTTATTTTTGATACATATTTTGTATTACACACATGCAACTGCTGGTATTTTGCATTCTGATGTACAGTATGAATCCACTTAGAAGGAAAGTGGGATTTTGAGCAGAAAAAATCCAGAATGAGAATCAGTTGGGTGAAATATTCTTTTCATAAGGAGATCCCAAATTGCATTGTACTAGTAATAGTATGGGCAATTTAGTTCTGTGATATTGTTATGTAGGTAACAAATCTTCATGAGCAGCAGAGTAGCAAACAGGTTTAAAGCGACGCCAATATGTAAGGTAGGGGCACATGAACATTTGTCTGCAAGCACCAGAATTATTCAATGTCAGTTCAGGGTCGTTATTTTATATCCCTAGCTTTGGAAGCTACAGCTGGGAATGTAATAATGCCACTAAAAATAAATCTTGATCTTTTTAATCCTACAAACTGTTTTGAAAAAACATAATTTTTTTAAACAAAAAGTTTAATAAGAAATATAGATTTTTTTTTTTCCTGCAAAACAAAGTGTAACTCTTATTGCAAGCATGAGCAATTTTCATCACAGTAAATCACAAAAAAACATACAGGCAGTTCCCGACTTACAATGTTCCAACTTATACTTAGTTACAAACGGAGACTTACGGGATGTGGTTGGGCGTGCTGGCATCACACAATGAGTCACACCCCATAATTACCAAGTGCCAGCATGCCACAGCAACACATGAGATACAGAAAGTGAGGTGAAATCTTCTCAACATGGGCACAGACAGCAAAAGAAATGTAAAAACTGTTCCCTGCACTATTCAAAACTAAAAAAAAAATTGCTGGAATTACATTTAATAAAAGTACCCGTTCCGACTTACATACAATTTCAACTGAAAAACAAACCTACAGTCCCTATTCCATTCATAACCCAGGGACTGCCTGTATTTACAATCATTTACAGTATCATAATGCACTTTCATAATTTATCTTTTTTGTCTATTTAAGAAAGCAAAACCTTATATTATCTACTAATTGTTGTCCAAACAAGTAAAATTCCTTCCTTCCTTTCCTTCCTTCCTTCCTTTTCTTCCTTCCTCTGACTGCTGAATATATTGTGCCTTAATAAGTTACCTTATATTATCTACTAATTGTTATCCAAACATGTAAAATTCCTTCCTTTCCTTTCATTCCTTCCTTCCCTTTCCTTTTCTTCCTTCCTTTCTTCCTTCCTTTGCCCTTTCCTTTCTTCCTTCCTTCCTTCCTTTCTTCCTTCCTTCCTTCCTCTGACCGCTGAATATATTGTGCCTTAATAAGTTGTAAGTAATTTTAGGGCCCTATAAGGCCAAAACAAAAAAAATATGTGATCATTGCCTTTGACAGGACTTTTGCCACTATTGTCCTGATGGCTCCCCTGGTTGTTGGTCAGTGGCTGATGTCTCTGATGCACAATAATTCCATTGTACAACTATATAATACTATTACCATATTACTCACGTCCCTCTGTTTTTTTTTTTATTAAAAACAATTTGGATTCTCGTTTGTCCAAAGTAGAGAGGAGGCCTCAAGTGCTTCTATATACCTTATAGTGAAACATACAATGATCTGTCCCATCTAAACATTGCCTTTCAATATCCTCTATTAGGGCATAAGAACGTCATAGAGTAGGGAGGGTCACCTAATTTAGACTTTCTTTATTAGCCAGAAAGAATAGCTTTGGCAAGGACTATCTCATAATCTGAACTCGGCAAGACCATGTGCTATAGGGTTGTCCATTTACTGAGATGATGTTGGGAGAAAGAAGAATCAGCATATTCTTACTAGAAATAAGTCACTGTCTGAGGGATCTCACTGTGAGTTCTCTCTTCTCACTATTGAAAACACATGCACACTTGGCTGAGCTGTGCGTGCATATGTATAGGGAAATCAGGAGGAACAGCTGTTATCCAAACAAACATTAGGCCGACAGCTTTTGAAGGTATTTAACCTGGAATAAGCAGGTGAGACACTTTTACTCTATAGCTGATTGCTTGGCTAAAAGTTTGACTGTACAACACTTGACTTATTCTCTATTTACAATGTGTTGCCAATTAACATCATGTAGCAAGTTCGAACGCCATAAATAATTGGCATCAACCTCTGATCACTTTTCTCTTCTCTTACAGATGTTATAAGCTTCTCTGTCCACCATCTGATTGTAGCTTTTTCTCTAATACCATTTAATGCACAAACAAAATGCACCTCTTCTATGTAGCCGACCCTATGGTGGTACGTAATATTTATTAGCTTAGAACAGTGTGAACCAATTACACCCACTGACAATGCCTCTGGGATAGCTCCTTCAAGGATAAGTAGTCTGTTGCAAAATTGACTTCTTTTAATGGTTTGCTGTCATGCTTCTGTGCCAAGGGAGTTGTGGATGATGCATCAAGTGATTCTTTCTGGACTATTCCTTCTGCCTCTCTCACGTTCTCTGTATCTTGATGAGTAGAAATTTCTGTGTTCTTTCCATCACATTCAGGTTTAGCAAAGACTTCCTCTACAAGTACAGGCATCTGCATGACTCTGGTTGGAACATCACGTTCAAATGACAGATTTTGGACTCCGAATCCAACCATAGATTGAGGGGCGCAGAGGTATTCAGCCTGGAACAGAGGCATATCCTCACTGGTTGGAGAGTGTAAAGACTCATTTACAACGGTCGAAGGAAAATGGTCATAACCCAGATAGACTGAGGAGAAATATTCTTGATTGTGAAAGCTGCAGCCAGAATGTCCTGTTTTTTCCTCGTTTGCTTCAGCCTTGGGAGTTGGCGGAAATTTCAGATGTTGCTCCTCTAATTTATAATTAATATTTAGAGGAGATATATCAATAGGAGTTGGATCCAGAAAGTATGGTGAAAAACCATAGGGGGCGGATAGCCATTTCTAAAAAGATACAAAGGAAGATTTAAAAAAAAAAAAAAAAGATTAATAATTTATATTTAACAAATAATGTAAGGACTATTAATTCATAACTATCCTCTAAAATTCCTCAACCTTTACGGATTATATTTATATTACAGTTATGCAGTTTTTTTTGGAAAACACAAAATTTCAGCGACCTATTGCATATTATGAGCAGTACTTATATAAAAACAAGTGTGCTGCAGTTTACTTTTGTCACTAAGGAGGACATGTATGAAAACTGAGTAGGTCTTTGACTTTCTTTGTTGCCCATATCAACCAATCAGAGCCCATAGCAACCAATCAGAGCTCCCCTTTCATTTTTTTAAAGCACTATATGAAATGAAAGAGGAGCTGTGATTGGTTGCCATGGGCAACATTGAAAGTCTTAGACCTTACATGTAGCCCTAAATGTAGACTTTTGAGACCACTGGCACTAAAAGCAACAGTGTAATTACGCACAGATTTATTTCCCCATTTCTCACTCTGTATCCAAAGTCCTCAATATTATGACAGGGTTGTAACTAAGAGACTCATGTGTGCACAGACATCTAATAGACCCCTAGGCACTCTGTGTGCTGTTTGAGGTAGATGTCTGATGTGTAGATGTCTATATAGGAGACTAAGGAATGTACTATAGAACATGGCACTTTTTGGAGATGTATTTGGAATGTAGATTTTCTGCAGACTTTGTTGGAATTTTTGCCCATTGTAACAAATAGAATTCTTCATGTAAATATATGTAGATTTGCTTAAAATGCTAATAATTCTGTATTCATATGTCAGTTGGGTACACTACACTGTGTTCCAAATTATTATGCAAAAAGTGTTTAGGAGTGATAAGGTAAGAATTTTTTTGTTTATCAGTTAAACTCATTGATGGTGATGTGTGTCCGGGCTCTTTATATCACTGAAAGCATTTGCAGACACCTGTGCTAATTAGTTTGGAAGGTGTGTCCAATTAAAGGCAAGACTACTTAAGAAGGCTGTCCCACATTATTAAGCAGACTATATTTTCAGCCAAAATGGGAAAGAAAAAGGATGTGTCGGCTGCTGAGAAGCAACAAATTGTGGAGTGTTTAGGTCAAGGCATGACTACAATCAACATTGCCAAGACACTTCATCGTGATCGTCGCACAATCAAGAAGTATGTAGCCGATTCACAGCACACACATGTGCGTGCTGATAAGGGAAAATTGAGGACTCTTTCCAACAGGCAATTACGTCATGTTAAAAGAGCAGCTGCAAAAATGCCTTGTCATAACAGCAGACATGTTTTTGAAGCTGCTGGTGCCTCCAACGTCCCCCGAACAACAAGCTGCAGGGTCCTTCAGAGGTTTGCAGCTGTACGTAAGCCATCCTGTCGACCTCCTCTATCCACTGCACACAAGCAGTGGGCCAAACAATACATGAAGACTGACTTCAAAACTGTTTTGTTCACCGATGAGTGCCGTGCAACGCTCGATGGTCCAGATGGATGGAGTGGAGGATGGCTGGTTGATGGACACCCCATGCAAACACGGCTACGGCGCCAATAAGGAGGAGGTGGAGTAATGTTTTGGGCTGGGATCATGGGGAGAGAGATTGTTGGCCCCTTTAGGATACCTGAAGGTGTAAAGATGAACTCAAAAATGTATGTGGAGTTTCTCAAACAGCACTTCCTGCCATGGTTCAAGAAGAAGAACATTGCATTCCGCAGCAAGATCATTTCCATGCATGATAATGCACCGTCTCATTCTGCAAATAACACGTCTGCATCTCTGGCTGCTATGGGCATAAAAGGGGACAAACTTATGGTGTGGCCCCCATGCTCCCCTGACCTCAACCCCATTGAGAACCTCTGGAGCATCATCAAAACGAGTGTCTATGATGGCGGGAGGCAGTTCACATCTAAGCAACAGCTCTGGGCAGGGGCGTCGCTTGGCTGTTTTATTCAGGGCTCGGGCCCCGAATAAAACCCCCTGTGCCCCAAACCTCCCGGGCTCCAGGCCGCTGCCATGGGCCTGGAGCACCGACCTGCCCTGCAGCTACATGTGCGTCCGCTGGCGAACATACACCGGAGGGGTTCCGCGGAGCAGAGAGCGAGTTCTCCCTGCCCCGCAGACAGTGTCGGACCGTCTCCGGGTCCGACACAGCGGGGCCGCCGGGTCCTCATTGCACTGAGGACCCGCCGTGGCCCCGTGCTGCTCAGCTGGCAGCGGCGCGATGTAATGACCTCATCACGCCGCTGCCTGGCCTCGGGCGCACAGCGCTTCACAGGCTGTGCGCCCGAGGAGCTGCCGGAGGAGCGTGGGCTGAGAGGACAGAGAGCGCTCGCCGGGGGAACTAAGGTGAGTATTAATGTTGTTATTTTTATAGCGTTTACCTGCCTGTGTGCCCCTATATACTGCCTGTGGCCCTATATACTGCCTGTGGCCCCATATACCTGCCTCAGTGCCCCTATATACTGCCTCAGTGCCCCTATATACTGCCTCAGTGCCCCTATATACTGCCTGGGTGCCCCCTATATACTGCCTGTGGCCCCATATATACCTGCCTGTGGCCCCATATATACTGCCTGTGGCCCCATATATACTGCCTGCGGCCCCATATATACCTGCCTGTGGCCCCCTTTATACTGCCTTTGGCCCCCTATATACTGCCTTTGGCCCCCTATACTGCCTGTGGCCCCATATACCTGCCTGTGGCCCCCTATACTGCCTGTGGCCCCCTATACCTGCCTGTGGCCCCCTATACTGCCTGCGGCCCCCTATACTGCCTGTGGCCCTATATTCCTGTCTGAGCCCCTATATACCTGCCTCAGTGCCCCTATATCTATATACCTGCTTGAGAGTGCCCCTATATTTATATACCTGCCTGAGAGTGACCCTATATCTTTATACCTGCCTGACATTGACCCTATATCTATATACCTGCCTAAGTGACCCTATATTTATATACCTGCCTAATTGAGGGGACCTATACACCTACCTAACTGAGGGGACTTATATACCTATAAGTAAGGAGTTGCTGAAAATGTGAGGATTCTAAGATATTTGTGTCCAAATCCTCAGGGACGAGTCGTGGCCGGGAGCAATCAGCATGAAGGTGTGAACCGGATGGAGAAGAAAAGGGAAAGTGAACGACGCTGATCAGAAAAGACGTCTCCGGTGAGTCACTAAATGTAACTGCAGTGTAATCACTTATATGTCTGCAGAGCGTCTACATACAACTAGTATCTACCACTATATGGTCACTGTATGGCGGTGGTATATGTAATCAGAGCCTGTGTACAGCTGGTAGTCACATGTTGGGGGCGCATTCGGTCAGGCAATAGTTTTGGGTCTTGGTTTTGTAGGAGTTTTTTTTAGTAACAATCATTTGTCCGGTAGATTTGCTCCATGTATCAGTGGATTATATAGTGACTGTTATTTTGGGATATTACACTGTCATACGGAGGTGAGCGGTTTTGAAAAAGTAAATTTGTCATTGGTGATTTTCATTGTGCTGTGACTGCTGAGGCAGGTAGATAGATATAGGGTCACTCTATGTGGAATATGCTGAAAATTAGTGACAGGAGGAGAAGGTTTTTCTCTGTAAAAATACATCCGCAGTTCACAATGTGGCGTGAAAAATGTCGTGTGAACCCAGCCCTACTGAGCAAAACACAAAGGGCCCGGGCCCCGGATGTTTTAGGACCCTAGCAACGCCCCTGGCTCTGGGAGGGTATTCTGTCCTCATGCAAAACAATTAAAGCAGAAACCATCCAAAACCTGACAAATTCAATGGACGAGAGAGTTCAGAATGTCATTTCGAACAAGGGGTCCTATGTGCACATGTAACATCACCTAGAATCAAGTTTTGACTTGAAAACTCTTTGATTTCAGTTTGTAATAACCTGCTAATGCTTATAATTTCACAAATGACCATTTTTTTGTTTGTTATAAAAAGGAAAAGGTTGAAAACTCTGCTGTGCATAATCATTTAGAACATGCATTTTGAGTGCATTTTGAGTTTTTTTTTTTTTTATAAAATATACTGTTATCATAGGCAGTTTGTTCAAAATCCTTTCAATTATACTCTAATAGTGGAAAATTAGAATGACTGCAATTCATATAGGTAATTTTGGAAAATAAGAGAAAATATTATTTGCATAATAATTTGGAACACAGTGTAATGTTCAATCAATAAATTATAGGTCTCAAGCTATATCAGTCCTTCAAATGAACGGACACTATTTAAAGGGGTTTTCTCACTACAGGCCTTCACAGGCATCTTCTCTCTGGCTTAGATTTTCAAATCCATGGGCGGGTCTCTCCTCGCAGTAGGATGTAACTTCCCTCACTGAGGAGTGGTGACCTCATCATACCCCCTCCCTGCTCCCTCCTGAGTCCTCTTTATTCTGTGAGAGAGAGAGGCTGTCACAGCTCTCCAGACCTCCTGCAGTGGTCAGTTCTCATGCCCGGAGAACTGTCACCCCCATACCCAGGCTCCACAAGCTCCTTGTAACCAGAACACCGACATTGGTGTAAACAGTTATAAATACAGCCCTCTAATATTACAGTGACATCTTCATCATTGTGTATAACAGAGTAAATAAGGGTGTGTTAGATGGGTGAGGGGTACAGAGTGTATAAGGGTGTGTTATATGGGTGAGGGGTACAGAGTGTATAAGGGTGTGTTATATGGGTGGGGGAGAAGAGTGTATGAGGGTATGTTATATGGGTAGGAGGAGCAGAGTGTATAAGGGTAGGTTACATGAGTGAGGGGAGCAGAGTGTATAAGGGTGTGTTATATGGGTGGGGAAGCAGAGTGTATAAGGCTGTGTTATATGGGTGGGGAGCAGAGTGTATAAGGCTGTGTTATATGGGTGGGGGAGCAGAGTGTATAAGGCTGTGTTATATGGGTGGGGTGAACAGAGTGTATAAGGGTGTGTTATATGAGTGGGGTGAGAAGAGTTTATGTTATATGGGTGGGGAGAGCAGAGTATAAGGGTGGGTTATATGGGTGGGGGAGCAGAGGGTATGAGGGTGTGATATGGATGGGGGAGCAGAGTGTATAAGGGTGTATTATATGGCGGGGGAGCAGAGTGTAAAAGGTTGTGTTATATGGGTGGGGGAGCAGAGTGTATAAAGGTTTGTTATATGGGTGGGGCAGAAGAATGTATAAGGGTTTGTTATATGGCTGGGTGGAGCAAAGTGTATAAGGTTGTGTTATATGGCTGGGGGAGCAGAGTGTAAAAGGCTGTGTTATATGGGTGGGGGAGCAGAGTGTATAAGGTTGTGTTATATGGGTGGGGGGAGCAGAGTGTATAAGGGTGGGTTATATGAGTGGGTGATTGAATCTGGCAGCTAAAGAGACTCGGTAATTGCCCAGATCTTTCTCATCAGAGCTGTCACTGAGAGAGGAGTAGAGGCACAGGCAGCCAGTTTCACACAGCTCAGCAAGGGTGAGCACAGAGAGAGCAGGACAGCCAATCAGAGCAAAGAGGGCTAGTCTTGAGCCCGAGGTTAAACTAAATGCAGGCAAATAATAATAGCACAGGGGATGTGTTCCAAACTGAGGCAGCAAAAGAAGTTCCAGGCCACACAGATTAAGTAACAGCTGCTATACTAAGGGATTTAGGTAATAAAAACCAATTGCAAAAGTGTTTATTTTTACTGTCTCCATCATTATAAATATGATTTTTGTAGTGAGAAAACTCCTTTAAGTAAGCTCAAGGGAAGAGGTCGAGGACTAGGAAAATGTCTATTAGTAGCACTCCTTAAAGTCACACCCGAACGACAAAAAGCCTTGAAATATAACTATGTATTTAAAGCCAAACCAGTTTTCAATCTGCAAATGAGTAGCTGGCTAGACTTTAAGGCACTTTGGTGGCTTGTACTTAACTTTAATTAATGCTGCCTCCAGTAGTTGGTGCTGAAGTCCTGCCTTTCTTCTCTAGCACTCATTTGAAAATATATACATTTTAGTGGAACATTCATGGCCTGTGCATCTCCATACACTTTCATAGTGCCTCTCCCTAATGAGGAACATTATTCCCTCTAAGCTTGAATGGAGACGGACATACCTAATATTTCTTCAGTGATTTTTTTCCCTGGTAGAGGACATAACAAAATTCTTTGCAAAATAATTCATTTATGCTAAAGGAACACTGACAATCCTGAAGTTTAATTCCCCATTAACTTGCTTTTACTTAGATGTTTCCTCTACAAGGATGAAAGCTATAGCTGGCAAGGTTAGTTCAGCTTACCTTGAAGTTTCCTTTGTGAGTATCTATTAAGGGATGAAAAAATGATGATGGATCTGGAACTCCTATCCACATTATCTTCTTAACCCTACCATTACAAGAAATTGTGTCCGTTATATTGCGAGAAGTCAAAAGCAAGACAAACAAGCAGATAAAAATGATATCCTTAAACCATTATCTCTCTCTCGCTATATATTCCCATATATTAGGAATTAAGTACTACATAATATCAGAGCTCTGCAAAGTGCTATCTTAAAATTAAAGTCCTGGGTGCAACTAAACCCACTGAAGGTTTGATTTCAGGATGTCAAAATAAAGCAATTACAACTGCAATTCCAGTAGCCTCTGATTATCTAGTAAGAAATTATCATAGGGCCCACATTGGTGTTTCCCTACCTTAGATATTTACAGTAGTCTAAAAAGTGTTCTCTCTCTCCTCCATCTATCTATCCATCTAAGTTTTATTGTTCTCAACTTACTCTACTATGTAATGAATAAAGGATTGCAACTGGAATATTTCATTAATTGAGATCCAGGATGTGGTATTTTAGTGTTCCCTTTATTTTTTTTTAGCAGTGTTACATATATAACCGGTGTGGAATGAGTTGAGTAAAATAAAACATAAAAATGATCAATGAAAATCAAAATGAATGTCCCATGGAGGTCTGGGTTTGGAACGATACTTAAAATCAAAGTGAAACTCAAATTTCAGGCTGATCCAACTGCAGTGGAAAAGCCTCAAAACAAGGAAATGAGGCTTAGTAGTGCGTGTGACCTCCATGTGCCTGTGTGACCTCCCTACAATGCCCGGACATGCTCCTGATGAGGTGGCGGGTGTTCTCCTGAGGGATCTCCTCCCAGACCTGTATTAAAGTATCAGTCAACTCCTGGACAGTCTGTGGTGCAACGTGGCATTGGTGGATGGAATGAGACATGATGGTCCAGATGTGCTCAATTGGATTCAGGTCTAGGGAATGGGCAGGCATTCCATACATAAATGCCTTCATCATGCGGAACTGCTGCCCAACGCTCAGCCATGAGGCCAAGCAATTGTCATGCATCAGAAGGAACCCAGGACCCACTGCACCTGCATATGGTCTCACAATGGGTCTGAGTATCTCATCCCGGTAATTAACCCCTTCACGACCCTGGGCGTATGAGTACTTCCGAGGGCCGCTCAGGGGCTTTGCAGGGGGATCGCTCCGCGACCCCCCCCGCACAGCCGCCGGGTGTTAGCGGCTGATCGCCACTAACTCCCGCAGAAAACAGCGCCGGGGGGTGGCTCCGCCCCACTGGCGCGTTTAACCTATCAGACACCGCGGCAAAGAGGGCCCGCGCGTCTAATGAACGCCGATCGTGCAGCGCACTGATCGTTACGGTCATTGTCAATCCGACGACCGGCATGGGGGGAGAGCCTGTGAAGGCTCCCGTCACTTACCCTGGCCGGGTTTTGCCCCCATTCCGTCCGCAGGGCAGGAAATGGGAAACCCCATCTTTGTACACCCAATGCATTGCCTATGCAAAGCATTAAGGGTTGTATTAACAATCGCGCCCCCTATGGTCAAGCACCAAGGGGGACTAAATGTTACAGTAAAAAAATAAAAAAATAAAGTTTTAAAGTCCAAAAAAAAAGTATTAAAAGTTCAAATCACCCCCCCTTTCCACATTTTACAAATAAAATCATTAAAATAATAAAAAAGTTACACATATTTGGTATCGTCACATCCGAAAAAGCCCGATCTATTAGAATATAACATAATTTATCCCGTACGCTGAACACCGTAGATGAAAAAAAATACCAAACGCCAAAATTGCGGATTTTTTGGTCATTTCACGTCACTCAAAAAATGGAAAAAAAATGATCAAAAAAGTCGCATGCATTCCAAACTACACGATAAAAAGATACACATTCAGCCCTCAAAAAATTCACCCTCACGAGTCCATAGGTGTAGTACAAAAAAGTTATTGTCGCACAAACATGGCGCCGCGGCGCAAATGTCAAAAATAGAAAATGTTTGGAATTTTTTTAACGGTACCAAAACATACTGGAAACCCTACACGTTTGGTATAGCGATTGCAACACCTGAGAATCAAGATAACACATTATATTTACCAAAGATTGAACCCGTAAAAGCAAATCACCCAGAAACATGGCGAAAATAAGTTTTTTTTCACAATTTGTCCCACTTGGAATTTTTTTTGCGGTTTCTCTGTATATTCTGTAGTATAGTGAATAACACCATTAGAAAGTACATCTAGTCCTACAAAATAAAAGCCCTCATGTGTCTATGTAGGTGGAAAAATAAAAAAGTTATGGCTTTCAGAAGGCGAGGAGGGAAAAACGAACGTGTCACAAAAAAAAAACGCCGGGTCCTGAAGGGGTTAATGGCAGTCAGGTTACCTCTGACCAGCACATAGAGGGCTGTGGACCTCCAAAGAAATGCCTCCCCCACCATTACTAACCCTCGGCCAAACCGGTCACGCTGGAGGATGTTGCAGGCAGCAGAACATTCTGGACGGCGTCTCCAGACTCTGTCATGTCTGTCACATGTGCTCAGTGTGAACCTGCTCCCTCACAGAGAGCCAATGTTGAATCTGCCAATCTTGGTGTTCTCTGTCAAATGCCATTATGCCAATCGCCCTGCACGGTGTCGGGCTGTAAGCACCACTGCGACATCAGGCCCTCACACCACCCTTATGGAATCTGTGCCTGACAGTTTGAGCAGACATATAGATATTAATGTCCTACTGGAGGTCATTTTGCAGGTCTCTGGCACTGCTCCTCCTTGCACAAAGGAGAAAGTAGTGGTCCTGCTGCTGGGTTGTTGTCCCCATACGACCATCTAAATGTCTGTACTGGCCTGTCTACTGGTATATGCTTCATGCTCTTAACACTTAGCTGACAGACACAGTTAACCTTCTTGGCACAGGTTGCACTGACGTTGAGCTGCACTACCTGAGCAACTTCTGTGGGTTGTAGACACTGACTCACGCTATCTCTAGGGGTGAGAGCAATAACAACATTCAATAGGGACCAAAACAACAGCCAAAAAGGATGAGAACAGAGAAATGGTCTGTGGTCACCACCTGAAGAACCACTCCTTTATAGGGGTTGTCTAGCAGGAGAAATTGATTCAAAATCAGTGTTGATTCATAACCAGACAGGTTGAAGTCTTAGAAGTGTGATCGACTTGGAGTTACATTGTGTTGTTTAACCCCTTTACGACCTTGGGCGTATGAGTACGTCCCAGGGCCGCTAAGGGGCTTTGCAGGGGGATCGCGCCGTGACCCCCCCGCACAGCCGCCGGGTGTTAGTGGCTGATCACCGCTAACACCCGGCAGTAACAGCGCCGGCGGGTGGCTCCACCCGCTGCCGCTGTTTTACCCTTCAGACACCGCGCCAAAGATGGCCGCGGCGTCTGAATGAACGCCGATCAGTGCCGCGCACCGATCGGTACGGTCATCGGCACCGCTGCAGCGATGCTGTGCCGATCCGATGACCGGGCATGGTGGTGGGGAGCCTTGTGAAGGCTCCCGTCACTTACCCTGGCCGGTTTGCCCCACTTCCGTCCGCAGACAGGAAGTGGGACACCGCCATCTTTGTACACCCTAATGCATTGCCTATGCAATGCATTAGGTTGTATTAACAATCGCGCCACCTAGTGGTCAAGTACCATAGGTGGCCTCAATGTTACAGTAAAAAAATAAATAAAGTTTTAAAGTCCAAAAAAAAAAGTATTACAAGTTCAAATCACCCCCTTTTCCCCATTTTACAAATAAAATCATTAAAATAATAAAAAAGTAACACATATTTGGTATTGCCGCGTCCGAAAAAGTCCGATCTATAAAAATATAACATCATTTATCTCGTACACTGAACACCGTAGAAGAAAAAAAATAAAAGAATAAAAATGATCAGAAAAGTCGCATGCATTCCAAACTGCTAGCGATAAAAAGTACACTTCAGCCCACAAAAAATGCCCCCTCACTGACGTCCGTAGGTGTTAGTACAAATAAGTTATTGGTCGCACAAAATGGGTGCCGTGGCAAATTTCAAAAATAGAAAATGTTTGGAATTTTTTTTACGGTAACCAAAACAAACTCAACCCTAACATATTTGGTATTGCCAGATGCATAACAACCTGTAGAATACAGTTAACACATTATATTTACCAAAGATTGAATGCCGTAAAAGCAAAATCCTCGCAAACATGGCAAAAATATTTTTTTTTCACAATTTCCCCCACTTGGAATTTTTTGCGGTTTCCCATATATTCTATAATATAGTGAATAACACCATTAGAAAGTACATCTTGTTCCCGCAAATAAAAGCCCTCATGTGTCCTATGTAAGTGAAAAATAAAAAAGTTATGGCTTTCAGAAGGCGAGGAGGGAAAAACGAACGTGTCACCAAAAAAAAACGCCTGATCCTTAAGGGGTTAAGTGTTTTATTTATCTTTATTATGCCTGTATTGCGATAAATTGTTAAAATAACTCTCATTGCTTCAATATGTACAATAAATATATGTATGCTTAATAAAATGTTTTCTACCACAAAATAATTGACACATATTGCATAAGTATGGCATGTTGCCTGACTCTTGACCACCACCATTCATGTCCTATATGAAAAAAACCTAAATGCAAGCATTCACCTGACTTGTGGGTCACTATGTTAATGTTATCCTTGAGAACTAACAAACCTGTTTTACTGTTCATTGATCTGGTAACTCTGGGCAATTTAGTAGTAGAACAGTCCACCTTATATCATTTGTATTGGGATTTTCAATATCTAACTATCTTGTTGCCTCCTGGAATGTTTTCCAAGAAACCTAGCAGAGTCTAGGCATAGAGGACATGGTCTACATGATTCTGGTGTATTCTATAGACTCCGAGTTCAAACATACTTCACATAAATATACAGAACATGACTATGTAAAATGATCGCTGTACTTTACCTTAATTGAGGAACCAAGGGTGACTGCAAAATGAAACTAGAGATAATTGAAAATGGCGCCCATCGGAGGGCCAAGTCCTGGTATAGGGAAGGTTGAACCTGAAGATGGAGGATTTCTTATTAGAATTATGGGAAAGGCACAAGACCTTAATTTACTTCATAGCAACACATCTTCCACAGATAATGCAGGCTGTCACGTTTGCAGCTCTTCATCAGCGTGTAATTGAGTTATTACTGATAATCATATAGTTTTTTAGTAGGCAATAAATGTGACAAGATAAGATATGACCTCACAAACAACCTCCAAAAAAGGGTGGAGCCTGTATACAACCTCTCGAGTGCAAACACGATGTTTACCTCTGGAAAGTGTCACAAAGACATACCCCAGAAGTATTACTATTAACCCCCACAATTTCTGTACAAATTCTCACAGGATCTCTATTTCTCCAAGTGGGTTTTATCTCATCAGCTGGGGCATCATTCTATTATATACCATTTCTTCTTTTGGGGGCTTCTTCAACAGAATACCAGTGCTTGACCATACCTTCTCAACCCTATCTTACTCTATATGTCTTTTTTCTAAACACCTACTACAAAAGGATACTCTGGTTGGCCAGGGGGTCTAATTAGGTTGCATGGGATTCTCTAGCGGTAAAATAGTTCTGGGGGCAGGTTTAAGCAAGCGACACTGTCTGGGATCCTAAAATGGCGGCCATAGAATTTCGGCCATAACTCTCAAGATGAGGTAATACCAAGCTGAAGGGGGTATCTAATCTAGTTTAGGGGACTAAACCCGCACCACAATCTTAATCTAATCTAACACTGTGGTCTGGTGCCTGCTGTAAGAACTTATTATTTAAGTCTCTCAAGTTTACAGTCTGTCTCCAAGTCTAATATGACAGTATTGGAAAAAACTATTCCAAGTTGTCTAACCGTTTTATTCAATCTCTCTGTCTTTTAGGTAAATTTGATGGTTATAACTTGAGTCTCTTAACAAATACCTCAAGGATGGAATCTGAGTTCTTCTGGGGTTCCTTTCAAAAAATACTCTTCTAAAAAAAGTTCTTTCTTCATAGATTCTTCTTCACAATCCCCAGATGTAACATTAAATTACTACTAATAATAATGGGGGTCCTCTTTTCCTCTCTCGGTTTTTTCAGTTCTAGCTAGTCCATTTTTTTTTTGTGTCACCATTGGTAATTACTGTTCAACATACTGATTATTTTAAATTGTAATTCCCCTTAATATTACAGCGCCCTGGGAAATTAATGGCGCTCTCTAAAATAAATTAATAATAATCTATAATAAAACAATTGGGGAAACTAATCGTTTCTATCATAACAGTAACTATACGATATATGGACCACTCCCTGGATCTCTAGGACCGGTTTTTCTCTCTTTTACTTTTTTCTCTCTTGGGGGGTGGGCAGGTTTTTTAATCTACCAAATATACCATGGCGGACATTCTCATCATTCTATTGCAACCATCCATCTAGGAACCACTTTTCTGGACGCAAAACCTAATAAGAGTTTTTCACTGAAATTCTTAATTCATCCAGCTCTACAACATTACAAACGCAGCTGAGACGGTGAAGTTCAATAACAATTATATATCCCTGTCACAATGTTACATCTGATCAAAGCGTTAGATAATATAGGTAGCAAATGCACAACTCAGTCTCTCTTAAAGGCCATCTATTGTTGGGAAGAAAGGAAAATATGAGGTTAAAGGGGACCTGGAGCAAATTACACAACTTGTCAAAGGAAACTTGGCAATAACATCTCCAGCATGGCAGGTTTTGTGGGGTACACTTCATACGTAGTGATTAGTACATACAAAAGATTTCCAAGGCAGGGAATGGCTGTGCACAGGGCTATGCTTCCACAGACTGGTTACAGTACTCATCCTGATCCCTGCCTATTACTAAAAGTGCTTACAGTGAGCATATGAGCATCTGAACTTGCAACTCGATAAGGGGGGGGAAAAGGTTAAACCTAACCTTCGTATCTGAAAAAAATTCTCATGGGAGTTTATCATTTTATCTTTTCTACCTCTCTCTATCATCTCTTTTTTCTTACATTCTCTATTACATTTAATGTACATAGGTCTGTGACTGAATAGCAGTCGCTATACCCCTGGAAAGGTCAGATTTGCAGCAACGATTGATACACACATTTCTAGGGAAAAAAGGGTGGATAAACTGTCATGAAGGCAAACTCTCTTAGATACTTTGGTGAGCGGTTCTCTGGGCTCATTAACACCTTCTGGGGACCTGTTGGTCCTTCATCGGGTACACATCTCGGGGCACCTTAAACTGTCTCTTTTTACCACTGCCTAACCATTGATGCAGACCAAGTACATGCCTTCACCCTTGAAAGAAGGTCTTATGAGCTGATGATATTTTGTTATGTCATACAAGGTTTTTGGTATCTGACACCAGTACCGTTACAGCAGACCTTTAAGGCACTATAGATGTTCACGAGTAGGTGAAAGGATGGTTCCTCAGTGTGTGAAACCAACGGTCAAACATCAGTGAGGAAGCGTGATGATCCAGAGATGGCATGTTGCACAGGGTGACTGGCACTCTGGACAGAAATGCATGGTGTATTTTGATGCACCATGTAATATCCTCTGTTATACACCTAGCTGATCAAGGGTTCATATTAGGCTATGTCTACACTGCATCAGAGAAAAAACGGCCCCAAAAGCGGCCGTTCTCTCTCTGATGCAGGACCGCGCGGGGGGGCGCTTTTGAGTCACGCTTTGGGCAAAAGCCGCGGCCCGCTTCTCGTTTTCCCGACGCCCCCCCATACAATAAGCATTGTATGGAAACGTCAAAAGACGTCAATAAGACGAAGAAGCACCCGCGTTTATACAAAGACGGGCGAGAGAAAAGATCAGAGCTGTTAGACAGCAACTCTTCTTTTCTATTTGCCGTCTATGTGCACCACACATTGAACGATCGTATCTCCGCGCTTTAAAAAAACGAAAAGCGCCGAGATACGATCGAAAATACTTGTGCAGTGTGGACATAGCCTTACAGCAAAATAATATTTCAAAATACTTCTAGGTTATGTCAGAACTACCTAGGAAGACAAGAAGAAGCCAGGAGGTTTCAAAGTATAGGAATGGTGCCTATTCTATACCCCTTGTTTGGGATGAACTGGAGAGAAGAGTGAAAGTAAAGTCACCTACAAGTGCAGCACATTTGTGGGAAGAAATGTTAGGAAGAAAATGTTTCTGAACAACATCTCAATGGAACTGTAGAAAGAATGCTTCGATTGTATAAAGCCGTTGGGCTCCGTCCACAAATCAAGTGTTTAAAGTCAGAATCCACGCGGACTCAGACTTGAAATACTTGTCTAAAACTGAAAGTTAAATTCCTCCGCATTGCCCTATAATAAAAATATGGTTTTTAATAGTCAAACACACAGACTTTGATGGCCAGTTTTTAAAGGAACCTTTTCTCACATAGTTTTTGCCCCCTGGGCTGAGGACAGAACAAGGGTAGTGTCAAAGAACCTCGCTGTTTTCCATCACTGTGTCCCTTATTCTTAAGATGCTGAAGTTTCGTGTAATTTAATGCTCAAATCTAACAGTTTTCAGCCAGAAGAGTCATTCGAAGAGTTCCTTCAGAGTGTCAGTTTGTTTCAAACCCCGAGATCCAATCTGGGCAGCCACGCCCACCTCACCGACAAACCTATTACTTTGAATAGTAAAAATCATGTGTGACTTAACTGTCATTGGCGGGGCTTGCCTTTGGTGGGCGGGTTTTTTTTTTGTTTTTTTTTTTTTTTTTTCAAACACCTGCTCAAAGAATAAGATATGAGGGTAAATCTCTTAAAAAAACTGTCTCTCTAGCATCTTATAGAATAAAGGGGACACATCGCTGCAAACAAGCAGTTTCTGAAACTAGCTTGGTCTGCCTCAGCAAAGAAGTGGGTCATAACCTATGTGACAGGTCCCCTTTAAGAGTAAAAAAAATATTCCATGTGGAAAACCTCATAGAGATGAATGGGACTCACTTTTGGACTCTGAGGGCCACATGTATGAAAACTGTCTAGGTCTAAAACTCACTTTGTTGCCCATAGCAACCAATGAGGGCATCCCTTTAATTTCAGCTAGTGCTCTGGATAAATGAAAGGGGTGCTCTAATTGGTTCTATGGGCAACAAAAGTGAGTTTAGACTAGACGTTTTTTTCATACATGCGGCCTTAAATCCGCTGGAGAAAAATGACCTAAATCCACATGAAATACTCATCCAACGTGGTTTCAGCAGTAGTATCCAACGAGAATTCCATGAGTAAATTTTTCTGCTCATTTAGACAAACACTTAAAGAGAACCTGTCACATAATTATGCCCGCCCATGCTGAGGCAGCACAAACTAGTAATCAGACAAGCATTTCCAACACTGTCCCCATTTCTGAAAGAAGCTGGATGTTTTCGTATATTAATATGCTTCAAATCTGCAGTATTTTCAGCCAGAAGATTCAGTCAAGGAGTCAGTTATTTTTTCAAACCGCCGCCCATCTGAGGCTAGCCCCCCCCCCGCCCACCTCAACTGATAAACCTATTACTTTGTGAATAAGGTAGTTAAACAATGTAGTCCGGGGATAACACCTACTCTCATATATAAGATTTGAGATGTACAAGCCCCCTACAATCTACACCATCTTACAGAAATCAGGGACACTTCGCTGGAACAGCAGGTCTGACACTGGCTTGTGCTGTCCTCAGCAAGGGGGGAATAATCTATGACAGGTTCCCTTTAAACTAGAGGTGGCTACTTTGAAGAGTCACAAATCTAGATTACATTTGTTGTTACAACGTTAATTATTTTTATTCATCTTAACTTGTTTATTTCTTCCTTTAAATCGTTGAACGATGTAAAGACTTACATTTTGAAACATTTGTAACTGGTCTGGTGCAAATACTCAAAACAACAAACGTGTCGGAAACAACTTTGCAGTGGATGGGTTTATGCCCACCACTTTTGTGGGTGGGGGGACCCAGGTAGTGGCTTACTAACAACCAAAACGCAACAATTTTCTCTGCATCTCACTCTACCTACAAAAAGGGGGTCTCTGTGCTTCACAATTTCAGACATCAAAAGATCCTAACCAAAACACTTTTCCTAATGCTGACCTTCTTGACCTGCCGTTTTCCTTAGAACCTTCAAGGGGGATATATTTACTGGCATACAAATGATTTCATCGTCTTCTCAGATTACGGGTGGGAACGTAAAAATATAGCACTATTTGGTCTAACTGGGGGTTGAGGACAACTTTACTTTTCAGTTCCCACATTGGTTTTCTTATAGGCAGTATAATGGGAGCTTTTCTGTAAATCTGGGTAAAAATTCTCTATTTCTTCTGTTCTGCTGGCTCAGGCTGGGGGTGTCAAGCAGACACGCCCCCTTTTTCTCTGGGGTGATTGGGCTAGTTGGGGGGGACGACACCCCTGTCTGATCCCGCCCTAAAACCCCTGCAAATGTGATTGGAGGCTGAATATTTCTTTCAGCCTGTTGGGATAGGGATAACCCCTCCCCCCCCCAGCCAGGAAATGCCTTGGACAAAAAACAAGCCCCCATGCACTATGATCTCTGCCTCGCACAACTCGTGTTTACTTCCCTCAGACTGTTAAACCGAATGTAACAACCAAGGGCTGCGCTGGCTGTAACTCATCTCCCAGCTCTAGGGTGAATGATCTGGCTAATTACTGACTGGTTTAAGTCACAGAACTCCTCGTATAAACACAGTGTTACATCCTCTGTTCCCTCATATAACACAGTCTTCTGCCTGATAACAGAGGTAGAATGAGGAGAGGAGTCATGTGTATCCTCCATACACCACAGTCATACAGTCGGCGCGTCTGGTAACAGAAAGGGAGGAGGGAGGGCATGTACGACTCCTCACATGACTCATCAGTTCAGGCTGTGTGTATAAACTGGTTATAAATCCCTAGCTCAAGGACGCTCTGTGTAGTCCCAGCCTGAAGCTCTGTATACACATGAGAAGCAAGTCAGGAGGCTGCAGAATCATATTCTCCACCATACAACCTTCTGCAATGCTGGCCTCACACACGAATGGATGATGTCACATCTTCAGTGATGAGAGACACGCCTCATGGCAGTAGAGTCACAGCCTTGCAGATAGAAAGAGACTCGCCCCTGGAATTCAAACTCAATATCATAGAATCAGCTAAAGAGCACGAACAGTTCAAACGATACAATCCCTTTAATCTAATTGAGCATCTGTTAGAAGTGCTGGAAAAACAAGTCCAATGCATGGAGGCTTAACATCAAATTGATATCACCTAAACGATTTGCTGTTAAGGTACTGGTGTCAAATACCGCAGGAAACCAGAGGTCTTGTAGACTTCACACCTTGAAGGTGATTGCGACCTACATAATATTAGGCAGGTGGATTTTATGTTATGACTAATGGATGTTAGTTATAATAAATGTATTAATTAACTAATTAACGATAGTACCTTTAGAAGGAGTTGTCCACTGTACAGGCTTGCTCCATTCGCTCCACCTGCCACCTTCATAATTTGTCTGATTCACACGCACCCTGGCTTCATACAGAGTGTCCGGGTGAAGGTCACGCAATAAAGCTGACAGGTCCCTTTGTTTAATTGTGAATCTTTCGGCATCCTAGGGAAAGGATACATCAGTTCTTATTTTAGCAAATCTCATTATTAGGGGTTGATTTTTTGTTCCCAGAAATAGTGCCTCCATTCTTTAAGTATTATGTCGGTAGCTACAGATTTAGCTCAAAAGGGGTAATCTTTCTCATTAGGGAGAGGCACTAGAGATTTATATGTCTTGATCACTCTCCCTATTAACAAACATTGAAGGCCATATCTAGTGCCTCTAACCTAGCCAACTAGTATTCTACCCCAAAACAGCTGTCTGCAGATATAATACCTGACATCGTGTTAATCCTGTTAACACTAAAAGATTCAGTGCGCTGGATGTGACTTAAAGGGAATCTATAAACCATTTTATTTTTTTCTACTAATTAAAATAAGATACTGATACGTATGATTTTCTTTATAGCTGTTTACATTTTCTGATTGTAGATTTTTTTTCCTTGTATCTGATTATAGGGGCAGTTGTGGCGCCCTCATGTTTTGTATGCACCCCAAATAACTGTGTAAATGTATCCAATTGCCATTAATAGATGTAATAGAAAGTTGGTTCCTCTGCTAAGCACTGCATACAGACATTGTAACCCGATCACCTACTGGGAATCTACACTTTACCCTCTATCCAGAGTTCTAGGACACGTCCCCTATTCGAGGAATCGGAAGTGTGCGCGAGAGAGTGTATATTTGTGGGTAGAAAGAAGGTAGATGTGCCCCAAGAAGATAGGGTTGTGGTCCTTCCAACAGTGCAGACTGAACAAACCAGGGTAATCTGTCCCTTGCCACAAGTGACCCAGAGTCGTGGGCAAACTGAGAAACTACTTGGTGTTCCCAATTAGCAGATTTGCAATTGCCCAGGGGAACACAGCAGCTTGCACAAGTCCGGACTTCAATGGTGACAGAAACCAGGATCCAAAGACCCATGCACGCCTGTACTTTGGAAGCGGATCACCGACCATCACTTTTCTCTAGGAAATTACAGTAATCCAAGAGTCCCTGTTATCAGATGTGTAACTAGCAGGCCTGCAGTGAGCTACACACACATTACAGGCAGAGAAACTGAACATCTTCATCAACATTTGGGTTCATAAATCCAATTTCCCTGTACTGTGTACACCTCAATGCAATGTTCTGCAGAACTTACAGCTAAATTTCAAGGTGATAACCCCATCCTGGAAGTGTTTGGTTTTTCTTGCCCATCATCCTGCACCATCTGCCCCTGAGAAGTCAGCCCCTAGTTGGGGAGGGTGGTGAGCTCTGCGAACCCGTAGGGGTTAACAAGTGTTGAAGATAGTCTTCGACTTCAGCAGCCCCCCAGCCTCAGCCCAGTGGTAGCGCATCTTCTGTGGGATCAACCTATCTGGAGGCAGCAACTGTGACTCCCGTATCAGCCACGAACCCAATCCATATCTACCTGTTGGACAAACAGATGGTACTATCGCACAGTATACAGTTGAATCACACACTCTAAGGTGTGACTTCAAAGAGAAAATGTAGCACAGTTTTGAATTTATACCCTACTGTCAGCAGGAGCAGAGAAGTCACATACTGATGAGTCAGCTTGTGGAAGCGCCCAAGGGAAGTGAAATCTTGCCAGCCCACGATAAAAAGGCATTGAAGGACATCTTTCGCCAAGGCTCAGAGTTACTTATGACACATCTTACCCCTACTCATAAGTAAAAATGCGATTTTCAGTTGCACATGCAGAGACCACAGGACACTTTTATAGACTATGTCCCTTAATTTGCAGGATGCCTTGCAGGTTATTAGCAAGTTGACCCAGACAAGCGTATGCAAGATGAAAACAAAATGCTAAAAGACAGTTTATGTGAGGCCTCTTGTCCAAGATTCAATAAGAGCCCAGCTGCGCATGATGTCCCTTTGCAGAACCCTGATATGAGACCTTTGCTCAATTCAAAGATAGATCACTCCGTATATTGAGAGAATCCAGTGATTGTCCTGCAATGAGGATCATTTAGACACCTACTGCTGACATGCACCACCCGAAGGCTGTGTCCCTCCATCCACTAGTGCCTGTCGTACAGTTACTACCCCAGCGCCAAGCTGATACCTTCTGCGACTTACAACGTCTACCAGTAGCAGAACTGACCAATAGTGTGGCTGCTCATATAGTAAGAACTGTCAGGAACTTCAGACATTCCTCCCTGTAGAAGGGGATCCAATTAACTTCCAGCTCAGAGGAGCTTCCATCGCGACAGCAAAAGAGGTAGGTGCCACCACAGCAGGCTACGACAGGACACCGCACGTGTAGGAGATCTATCTGATTGTATTGTAAAAGGGAGAGCGATCCCAACTCCATTATGCTTCCCCCCCATAAGTGAGACATCATCGGTGCCGAGCACATAGGCATCAGGGGCAGTATTACAGGCCCTGCTGGAACGATTACTCTGATAGCAGACCTACTGTTTGACGTGCTAGGGGGAATTGTTGATAGTGTTCAAAAAGGGCAGGGTTGCGGTGCGCATCTTGAATTGTGGAGAGGAGGAAGCTTGCTTGCCCCGATTATTCCACTGTGGCCAAAACTGTTTACAGTCAGCAATAATGATATTTCAGGCTTCAGAACCCTTGAACCCATCTGATTTCAAACTTGTGACAATGTCCTCCTTGTTCAGTTGGAAGACTGGTTGTCCAAATCTGACATGTTTGCACAGACCTCCACACCTGGCTCCTCAACACCTGAAGGATTGATTGTTTCCGGAGTAGTTACATGGAATATGAGACGTGTCTTCATTAAAATCCCCTGTATTTTGGGCAGGAAAAGAATACTCCACATACTAATCCCCCACAGGGGACCATCAACCCATCAAAGGAAATGAGGTATCGCCCATAGCTCCTGCTCATTAACCAGTATGGCAAAAAGCATGAAAAAGAGGAAAGGAAAACATGCAGGGGTAATCAGGGACAGTTGCCGCCCATGGGCACCCCCATAGTATAAGTCATGTAAAAAGGTATGGCAACAGATGCTATGACTTGTAGATTAAAGAAAGATTAATCAAGAATTACACCAAATAGGGCATATCCCCTACACGCATAGGTGAGTCTCTGGCAGCACTAAAAACATGCTAGGTAACTTCTCCACTCTGGATTTAAACACGGGTACTGGCAGGTTCCCGTTGCTGAAGCAGAAAAAAGAAACCGCCTTCACTACCCAATGGGCCTATTTGAGTGTAACCGCATGCCATTCGGATTTGTGCAACATATTCAGAGACTTATGGAATGCGCCTTCGGAACATAAGTAACTTGAGACCAGAGCTATAGTACCTAGAAGATTTCATTATATATATTCTAGTACCTACGAAGAACATTTGCAGCACCTAGCAGAATGACTTTGAGGTCATATCTATACTTTGGCTTAAAAGTAAAACCATCTAAATGCCATCTATCTTAATCCCAAGGTACAATATTCTTAGGCTATATCATCAGCTCATAGGGATTGCCCCATATACAGACAAAGTTACTGTCATCAGAAGACTGGCGAGTATCCACCACCATAAGGGAGGGTCCGAGCGCAACCTTGACTATTGGGCTATTACCGACGCTTTATTAAGGATTTTACCAGTTGTTTCTGCCTGCTCCCTTCAAGGGACTTCCTAAGTTTTCCCAAGGCCAAAAAAGGGACCAAACAAGTACGAACCCGCGCCCACAATCTAGACTGGGAGATACCAATCATTGGAAGATTCATCTTTCCGCAACTTAAAACAAGCACCTATACTGGATAAGTAAGTTCTTGGCTTAACCACGCCTATGGATCAACCCTTTTATCCTCCACACAGTCCAGCCATTGGTGCACCAGGTGGATTGAGGAAGCTATCCTAATACTCCAGGAGCAGAATTGGGCAAAGAGAAGGTCATTGGCATATGCCGAATAGTAAGTCTCTATCGGCCCCACTGGAGAGGAACCCCTACCAATATAGCTCCTTCAAGCTAGAGCTCTTTTGCATCCTGTAATTGGGTTGGGACTTTGATCATCATTTAAACATTCACTTTGGGGCTCCTCTTCCAAATTCTCCATCAGACACATTTACATCAATCTCCGTTGACACATTCTGGATCTCTACATGCCATGCTTTGGAGCAAAAGGACTGGGTGGGGGGGGGGAGGATGGCTCGGCTACCAACTACGAGTTCGTTATTACATACCCGTTATGCTTGGGTATGAAAAATGGGCAAACTGCAGATTTCTTTTTTGGTCCCCCGTACATCGCCATACCCTCCTCTGGATTTCAGAGGAAAACGCATCTTGACGCTTGAAGGAGATTGGAGAGGGCCCGGCATTTTCAACAAGGCAGTTTCTCTTCCAGGACTTCTGACTGTGTGGTAGGTAGGAGTTATTGGTCATCCGAGAAGTTTCTTTACTCAGAACCCACTACCACCACCATAGTTTGGGCAACGACACATAGCTAGCAGGAAGCCGCCAGCTAGTAATTGCCTTCTATCTCAAAGGAACTCCCTGGTGCAGAAGACATTCACTCCCTCGCTCCGATTTCACGCTCAGAATGGCTCAACATTTTGAAAGAGAGAAAAAAGCTTATCTTTCATTACTATGAGAGAAAAAAACTGTCCTAAAGTCCTTTAACCTCACGAACGCCAATATCAATATATGGCTGATTTGAAGTTCCAAGGAAAAGATGTTGCCCAAGGTCTAAGAAGCCCTATGACATTCTCAAGCAGTACACTTTTTTTTTTTCTGGAAGAAGTCTAGAAGTTGGTCCATCCGTGACCGCCTCTTTCTCTGGACGAAGAAACGGACTCCTATTGAGCATATTTGTTGTAGAGAGTGCGGCCCGTGCAACCTCAGAATGTTAAGAAACTCCAACCTATCAAAAGGCCCCCATCCAAAATCCGGTCCACATATGCACTAAGCAACCTTCTTAGAAACATTGGGCCCAAGACCATACCACCTTCACCCCGATCGATCATGGTGCAATCTACTACTCTTGACTCTATTTAGACCAATACTCCCGTTTTTCTTGTTGGGGGGTTTGGTGGCAGTTTGTTGACCAAACTGCACAGAACGGCTGCAAAGGGCTACCAAAATATATTTTTGTAGACCCCCCATTGATACCCTCGATCAAGCTTCCAGTACGACAGGTGTCCCCAGCTTCTCAAAGTCCGAAGTCCTCTTCATCCAGAGTTTGCTCTTTATATGGATTGGTAAGTGAGATCAGACAACAACATCCGAACCACCCACAAGGGGCAACGGTCCTGTGTTGTGAGAAAATGAGCCTCACTAGGTTTATCAACCTACTGAACGACCTTCGCCATTGTTTAAGGAAAGAGGCCAATGGCCAATAAATTGGCCTGATCTGATTGAAATAAATATAATACATATTCCCGACCACTCAACAGGATACGCTCTCCAGCCTTACTCTGATGCGCTTCTGCACGACCAGGTAAACTTTCCCATTGGACCTTTGAAAATGGAGGTCCTAACCTCCTGAAACCAATCCACATCCATCTAGACACGATTGGGAAAACTGAAAGGCGTACAATATCAGAATTACCAGCAATTTGTGGGAACAAAGGTCTTCTGCACAAGTTAGATACAAAAGCAATGAAAAATAAGTACTTTAATCGGCATACTATAGCATCACCCTTATCCCCCAGGTTGAACATGTGTTAAAGAAAAAGAGAAGGATGCCACAAATTGGATGACCAATGGGAATTCTCAACCTTATACCACCAACTTACCATCTAATTACCCACAATACAGCAAAGTATGTTACCATCTTCCAAAGACAGGTGGAAATACATATACAACTGTTCAAGGAGACAATTTTGAAAGTATGACCCCGCACAACTGCTGAAAAAGTATATGAAAGCATTGAACAAGTTTCCTCAGCAAATGGAAGAGGTTTGACACAAGTTGATTTCAACAGTCAAAGGGAGTATCCCCCATTCTTCTGGCAAGTTGAAAATGCAGTGTAGTTCCAGTGATGCTTTTCCCACAACAGTCCCCACAAGTGACTACCAACCCTTCTGAAAGAGAAATCAGCTAGCACCAAGCTCCTACACTTGCATGCCCAAAGCCCCAGAAAATCTTCCTCATCATAGAGTGAGCCTGCTGTATCCTGAGTGTGAGTTTAAGAGAGGTAGAGATGTTTGCCTAGTCTCCCCATTTTGCGCAGTATCACAGCGTAGTACACATGACAGATTCCTTCCTCTTATAAGTTGATTAAAGAAAATGTTTATGTGATCATGAAAAACTATACCTTAGTACCGTTCATAACTGGTTAAAAAGAAAATAAATAATGTGTGCCCACAATGGACAAATGTTAGATTTCAGCAACCATTACGCATTCTTTCAGTCTACAAGGACTCTTGTAAGGACTTACAAACTGAAAGCAAAACCCAGTTTTCATCCATTCACCGTTCAGTTTGCCCACCCTATGGATGAAAAATATGGCGGCCCGTTAGTAAAGGATTCCATCCAATAACAGCCAGTGCAGTGATTTTTGATTATATGGTGTCTGTGTGCCCATGCAGCTGCATCTCGGGGACGACATGAGTGAGGAGTGGTTTTGGGCTGTAATACCACGACTAGTTTATTGAGACTAGTTATATGTTCATGTCAATGTTATATTGTTTTGACTATAACGGGCTCCCAGCCACAATATCAGAGGATGTGTTTATTCTTCAGTAGGGGAATGTGGCGCCCCATGTCTGGATCACACCACAAAATAACTGTGCTAGTATAATGTTTCTATATGCATTATTAGATGTAATGAAAGTTGTTTCATCTGCTAAGCACTGCAAACGACATTTGTAACCTCCTCCCTTAACTGGGTATTCTACACTTTACCTCATCCAGAGTTTTAGGACCCGGCCCCTAGACAGAAGAATTGTGCGCATAGAGTGTAGATATTGTTGTGGGTATAAGGGAAGGATATTGCCCTCATGAAGATAGGGTGGTGTGCCTTCATACCGGCAAGCTGAACAAGACCAGGGTATCAGCTCCTTGGCCACAGTGAATTCCAGAGTCTGTGGCCAAACAGAGAAACTATTGGAGGTTCACAAAGTAGCAGAGTGATTGCCCAGGAATCAGCAGCTTCCCATAGTCATGACTTTCAATGGTGAGAGAAGCCAGGATTCCTAAAGGACTTGCACTTCCTGTTCTTGAAGGGATCACCTATCCACAGTTTTCTCTTGGAAAACACAGAAATCCAAGAGTCCTTTATCAAAGTGAAACTAGCTACAGGTAGCTACACCACACGACATGCAGAGAACTTACTCCTCATCGCACATGTGAGGCAGGAAATCCTAATACCTGGACTGTGTAACACCTCAAGTCAATGTCTGCAAGACTTCACAAACAAGCAAGTGTTTACAAACCCTGCTGGATGTGTTTGTTATTTTCTGCACACATCCTGCACCATCTGCCCTGGGAAGGCAGCCCCTATTGGGGAAGGGCTAACACCAGGCACTAAATACACCATCTATCTCCCAGGATCTCCATTATAGCCAGGCCAAACTCTGGCCGGACAACCCCCAACAGGCGTCACGAACTTTCCATACTCCATTTTTTGCCTAGCCCTGCCTGCCCAGCCCTCGACCGCCGTGGACTCCTACAGAGCCGGCACCCAGGGCGGTTACACATCATCGGTGCTAAGCTGCCTTTTAACATCATTAATAATATGTGCTTCACTGCACGCTACATAGACCATAGGAGCCTGTGAACAGTAGCAGACCCATTGACTTCTATAGGAGAGTTTTCTAGGCACGCTCTGTGACCTGGGAAGAAGTCAGTGTACAGGGAGGCTGAGCTGTGACAATTTCCTATTGCAAATGGTTGAACCTGTGTTATCCTTACAGATTGGTGTCACCATTCAGTGTAATACTGTCTGTGCTGATAATTAGGAGACTGCCGAAAAGTTTTCTCTACAGAACAGGAAATGTCAGCCTGTTATAAAGCCAAGTGGCCAAAGTGAAAAATGCAGGATTTCCATTGTTTGTATGAGTAAAATTCAATAAACATTTAATCTGAAAATTGCAGAGTTATAGGATTTTTTTAAAAATATTGAAAAATAGGGGAATTAAAAAAGCACATAAACAAAAATACTTAAAAAATGTATTCAACATAAAAATATTAGTTAAACAAATGGTCATTTTTTGATGACATATTCCCTTTAAGGAATGCCATATCCAGTAGATGGAGCTGCAAAGACCGAGCTCCTTTCCTGTGAGCCTTTTTGAATATATTTAAGTTTCAGTAGAGCGTTCAAAGCACATATGTCTCCACACACCTACATAGTGCCTTGCCTTTATTACTTCATTTGAGCTTTTTCTAGTGTCTCTCATCTAGCTAACAAGTACACTTCTCCGCAATGATGAGGAGCAAAAACAACCCAAAACAGCTGTCTGCAGATGAAATAAGAATTATATATATATATAATATATATATATATATATAAATATATATATATATATATATATATAATATATAATATAAATATATATAATATAAATATATAAATAAAAAACACTCCAGGAGTATTTAACAAATCTTCACCAATTTATTATGCCGAACTTTACAGCCATAAAAGCATAACAAAGACTACAATATTAAAGTCATTTAGCACTTGCGATTGAATAGCGATCTCCTGGCATGGAGTATCTTCAAGTAGTTTTCATAAGATGTCGGAGCGTGATCACTCTCAACCCTGCAGCAATTACAACCTTCACAGGTGTGTGCACACACCTGTGTAGGCTGTAATGGCCGCAGGGTTGAGAGTGATCACACTCCTACATCTTATGAAAACTGCTTGAAGATACTCCATGCCAGGACACGCCCCCCTAGACACGCCCCCTGCACTGTGATTGGCTGATTGACATTTCATCAGCCTGTTGGGACATGCCCCCAGACAGGAAACGTCCCGGACACGCCCCCTGCGCTTTTGATTGGCTGCCTGCACACTCTGTGCTTACCTCCCCTTGAGCTTTTGAAACTGAAAGTAAACATCAATGTGAGAGGGCTGCTGGCTGTATACTCATCTCCCAGCTCTAAGGTGAATGATCTGACTAATTACTGGCTGTTTAACTCATAGATCCCCTCATATAACACAGTGCTACATCCTATGCTCCCTCCATATAACACAGTCATACAGTCTCCTGCCAGATAACAGAGGGGGAGGGAGGGGCAGTGTGCATTCCTCACATGTGTTTCATCAGTTCAGGCTGTGTGTATAACTGGTTATAGCACAGCAAGGAGCTTGTGGAGCCTGAAGGTTCTGCAGACAAGAGAACACTGCAGGGGGCTGCATAACTGTCCAGACATCCTTCCTCTTCTGCTTCACACACAATGATGATGTCACAGCTCTTCAGTGAGGAGCAGGCCCGCCATACAGGGGGTACAGGAGTTACAGGTGTATGGGGCCCGGTGAAACAAGGGGGCCCGCAGTAAGCAGGCCCTCTTTTTAAAAAAATAGCCAGCCTTAGGGGGGGCCCCGCGGCACTGCTGACCGGCCGCAGGCCCGTGCGGCTCGAGGTGTGAGGAGAGGGGCGGCCGTGCCCCCGAGTCCTGCAGCATCTGTCACTTACTTCTCCTGCAGTCTGTGAACGGAGTCGGCCCCTCCAGTTCTCTCTCTGCCTGTGGGCTGGACGCCTGATCATTTGAATCACCAAAGCCCCGCCCACAGGCAGAGAGAGAGCGGGAGCGGCCGACTCCATTCACAGACTGCAGGAGAAGTAAGTGACAGACGCTGCAGGGACTCGGAGCCCAGCTTCCATCCCCCAAATTGTAAAGATGCTGGGCTCCCCCCCCAACCCCCCCCCTGGGAAAACACAAAACTGCACCAAAGCCCCTGGGGCCTAACTGAGCTGCCCACCGCAGCATCAAAGCCCCTGGGGCCCCACTGAGCCTCCCCCTGCTGCATCAAAGCCCTGGGGGCCCCACTGAGCCCCCCAAACCCCAAGCAAACAAAGGCCCCTGGGGCCCCACTGAGCCCGCCCCCCGCAGCATCAAAACCCCTGGGGCTCCAGTGAGCCTCCCCCCCGCCGCCTCAAAGCCCCTGGGGCCCCACTGAGCCTCCCACCGCTGCAACAAAGACCCAGGGGCCCCAAATGAGCCTCCCACCTCTGCATCAAACCCCCTGGGGCCCCACTGAGCCGCCCCCCGCTGCATCAACGCCCATGGGGCCCCACTGAGCCTCCCCCCGCAGCATCAAAGCCCCTGGGGCCCCACTGAGCCTCCCACCGCAGCATCAAAGCCCCTGGGGCCCCACTGAGCCTCCCACCGCTGCATCAAAGCCCCTGGGGCCCCACTGAGCCTCCCACCGCAGCATCAAAGCCCCTGGGGCCCCACTGAGCCTCCCACCGCTGCATCAAAGCCCCTGGGGCCCCACTGAGCCGCCCACCGCAGCAACAAAGCCCCTGGGGCCCCACTGAGCCGCCCACCGCTGCATCAAAGCCCCTGGGGCCCCACTGAGCCTCCCACCGCAGCATCAAAGCCCCTGGGGCCCCACTGAGCCACCCACCGCAGCATCAAAGCCCCTGGGGCCCCCTCTGCCACACTGAAGCCCCTGGAGCACCTCTGTAAATTCTTCCATCCCTGCCACAATGAAGCCCCTGTGGCCCCTCTGATGCCCCCCTGCCCAAGCGTCCCTTCCCCTCTGGGCCCCAGCTGTGTGGAACCCCACTCAAGTTCTTCCCCTCCTGCTGGGTGGGGCTCCATTTAAGTTCCCCCCGTCCTCTCATCCGTGTGGGTCCCAACTTAAGGGGACGTAAATTCTGCAGAGACGAGTCGCAGCCAGGCGCAGTCATGATGGCCGTCTGGGCCGGATGGAGAAGAAAAAGGGAAAGTGAACGACTCCGATCAGAAAAGACGTCTCCTGTGAGTCACTAAATGTAACTGCTCTGTGTGTGCAGCACCTGTGTACACCTGCATCTAACACTATATGGTCACTGTTTGGCAGTAATATCGTTCTTATTGTAATTAATTACACTCAGTAATAGTATGGCATTATACAGTATTGTTATGGTACTAATATGTGGCGGTATTATATGGTCTTAATATATTGTTGTTATTTCTAATATAGGTCTGCATATACTGGTTTGGTCAGTAACATAGTAGTGCTGACACGTGGTGATAATGTGGCGGTATTTGCTGGCCCTTGTATACCTACTGACCCGCACAATATTGATAAACTGTAAAATCCAAAAACAATGGTGCAATTGCATTTTTATTTTTTTTTGTCGGGGGGTGGGGTGATGGGAGGTGGTCGGGCGGGGTTGATAGGGGGGGGCAAAAGCTTAGTTATGGGCCCCTGAAATTTCTGTGGCCCCCGGTGGGGAACTGCCTCCTGGCAGGAGAAAAGCCGCTGAGAGGAGAATCGCCCCTGATATCAAATCAATCTCACGAATTAGCCAAGAGCATGAACGTTCAAAGGGTAAAACCCCCTTTAATCCCTTTCCCCAATTGAGGGCTATGAGTCAGATTAGACTTGAGGACTGCTACATGCAATGGTTGGCACTGCAGATCCCAACTCTTTTCCTGTGAGCTTTTTATAATATATTCCTACAGTTTTATCGCACTTAAAGGGGTTGTCTCATCCTAATTTCACAGGAGCTGAATGAATAATGTTGGTTTCTTGTCACTTGTGGTCAAGCTGTCTTAAATTTAGCAATGAGCTCCATTTATCAGACTCTGCTAATTAGATTAACTAGAACTTCCCTGCTCCTGACGCCTGAGATTTAATAAACAGCGTAATTACTCTTTTGTCTGAAAATCAATAAAAAACTAGCTCTCACCCCCCATTTCTGTGCTGTGCTGCGCACCCGGGACCTGGGATCATCACCCCCTGCTATCTTTTAAAGAACAAACAGAAAGTGGGAAGTGTAACAGGTCGGTTACTTGGGGAACTAGATGAGCCAGGAAGGTGATAAAATCACTGTAGCCCCCTTTAACAAAAAAAAATGAACAACGCAATATATTTGGAAAACGTTTCTTTTGTGTTCCCTAATGTTAAAAGCTTTTATTTGAAAGCAGACAACCCCTTTAAGTAAAAAGGGTTACAATACCAGAAACAGCCCACTCATGTAGGTGCTATAGGTGCATGTAGGTGCTATAATTGCAAAAGATGCAAACAATTTATCTGAGCTCACACAACTCCTGTTTAAAAGTTTCAATTATAAGCAATTGAAAGTTTGTTAAAATTGTTTTGTAAACCTTGATGGGGCTAAGTGATTAGTTATGTTAGCATTGTTTACCTTCCATGACCATTTCACGGGTTTGAACTGGACTTCAGATTCAACATTTCAAAGTAAATTTTTATAAATTTTTACCCAGTAAAATTCCCGTGCCACTTCATCATACTGATGTTAAGAGATTTAGGTGGATTGAGACGCACTGCAAAAGATAAGGATTTTTCTGTATAAATGTAACATTTAGGGATATTCTCTTCTTGACAACTCCATATCATATACTGTGTTAGATCATGTTAACCCCATAGAGACGCGTTTCCCACTCAGGACCTTCCTCTATATGCCAAACCATCAAGACGCTACTCAACATTGCTCTGATTTTGGAGAACCTAGTACGTCAAATGTTTACATGGATGGCCATTTATATGAAGAGCTGCATGCAACACTACCCCCTGTTACTGCAACTGCGGGCTTAGGTATCCAGTAGGTGTGCCTACCAAATGATTGACAGCTACCTTTGTATGTAAATGTGAGGAGGTGTAGGGAGCCCTATGTTAGATATCCCTGTATTGGAAAGTAGTGTAAGTATTAGGTTGCTAAGGGAAACTAGAACTATAGAGCCTTAGTTATAGTAGTGATAGGAATGATATATTTAGCAGGCCATAGGTTCTTATTAAAGTTTGTTCACAGTTAGTTTCCCCGGTTACAGTAGTGTCATACTGTCCCAGCCAATCACAGAGCTTGATCTGAGGAGCAGAAGGGGGGCTGGAAGCAGCAGCGGGGGATCAAAGCTGCACAGTGTGACATCTAGTTAGTCTGTCAGTGTCTGCCATTGGAGAGCAAGGAGTAAGCAGCATCCTCACCCCGGCTGGAATGAGGGGCGGCAGATTCGAATGGAAGGCTAGGGAGAAGGCCAGATAGACCAGAGAACTTGTAAATAGTTATGTTCGTCAGCAAGCAAGCCGGGAGAAGCCAGGGCAGAACCTTGCCTTCTGGCCGAAGCGTGTCTGAGAAGAGGCAAGAGGCCTACGAGGACAGCAAGCAGAGTCAGCAGCAGCCTCGACCAAGTGGACGAACCACAAGAGAAGGTCAGGTCAGAGCAGTGAGGCGGCAGATAGGATAGCCCCCTCGGGTACTGCATATGTGTGAATGCTGAAGGAGCTGCGTGAATCTGGACACGGGCGACCAAGTCGTTCCACGACTGTCGCTGCTGGAAGAAAAGAAGTAAAGCCTCAGTTGTTGTGTTGTTGTGTCTGTTATTTATTTCGCCGGTGCACCACAAAGAGTCCCACACGGTCCTCTCCCTGCAATACAAAGAATCTGAGAAGGGTTTCATCCGTACCCTTTACATAAACTCATAGGGTAAGGCTGTCAGTCATTGCGTGAGACCACCCACTGGATTCCTAAGCCCAGAATAAGCAGAGGTTTAGATCCATAAATTAAGTTATACTAAGTTATACCAAATCTTTTCTCATAGAACTACATGGATCTGTTCAGCTCCTCCTGCTCTACATCATGTGACCTGCAGAATGGACAGCATTTTCATGGTGCAGGTTCCCTTTAAAGCTTTAGTTTAGTCTTATTGACATTTACTGCGTTCTTTTTGATAATTTGTCCTTTGTTTCTTTTGGTTTCCTTGGCCGCAGACCACAGATTTATTTATAATGAACAAGGTGTCAGTTTAGCGTTACTGTGTTTACCACATTGCTAAATTGAGAGGCCATTTAATGGATGCAATTACACGGACTAGTTGTTTCTTATAGGATATCAGACTGGTGCTCTAATTTTTAAACTTGTTGTTTTCTAATGGGATTAGATGCTTAAATAAAATCATTATGCTCTTAGTATTGTTTATACATCCACATCAAGGACACTGCTTGATAAGATCACAAACAAAACAAACTAAACTTTTCTTCAAATCAGTTCCAAATACCCTCCCTCTCGAATTCTTCCACTCCCTTCACTCTTATCATGTCCATCAGATCAGCCTGGCAGCATAGGAACATAGCCCTGTGAATCAGATCCCCTAAATCGTCCTTGATATTGCAACAATTGTGACTCATCTTTCCAACAATTTTGTTCTTAAATTTTCCAAATTTTTATCTTTAAACAGTTGAATCATTTCAACTGTTTGGTTTAAAAGTTCATACGGGTGTAAAAAGGCCCTGCTGAAAAATGTACGAATAAAAAAAAAGGGGAAAACCCATGAAAATTTTTAAATTTTTTTTTTTTTTCTTTTTTTTTTATTTGATGTCTCTTCCATGCATTTATGCATTCGAATTTTGGGGAAACCAAAAATTTTTTTTAATTTTTTTTTTCCCGGGTTTTTTTGGAAAACCACCCATTTCATTCATTTGCTTTTTTTTGACATTTACATATCAAAACATGCCCCAAATTTTCCCGATTCATAAAAATTTCAGCTTTAATTTTGCGTGGATTTTCCAATCTCTATTTATTTCCAAATTTGAAAAATTGCATGTCACACATATATTTACATAGGAAGAATTGATGTGCAGTCACATTTTTTTTAAACCTTTTCAAAATAATTTTATGGGTGTCCCTTTCCCCATAGAAAATTATGGGAGACTATTGATGTGGTTTTTGATGCGTATCTTGGTGCATAAAGTGCACCTAAAAAGGGGGCCATGTCAAAAAAGGGAGGGGCCCTCCCAACCCCAAATTTTTTAAGGTGCTTAAAATGAGTGTACGTGCCCCGAATGAACCTGTCAAAAAATCGGGGTTTGGGGAAAAATTTGGGCGTACTTTTTTTTTTGTGCGCCTTATTTGGGCCATTCAAAATTTGGAGAAAAAATGTTTCCTAGTTTTAGTGAAACGAAATTTCTTTTTCCTGAGACTGGTAAGCCCTCCGGGGGGGCCCCCTTTTCCCCTTCTGTCCCAGTTTGCTAGTTTTTTTTTTTGTCATTTTGGGTACTTTTTTGCCCTATGTTAAATATGCAAACCCGATTGTCAGCGCCCGGAACCAAGGGCGTTTCAAAAAAAAATAATAATAATAAGAATAGGTTTTCCAACATTTTTTTTAGCAAAAAATAAAACAAAAAAAATGGGGGACCCAAATTTGGGAAACATGTTTTTCCTTTTAAAGCAAGTACATAAGTAATAAATAATCAATTACAGCATTTGGAGTTAAAGGGGTTGTCAGGGATTTTGTGAATATTGCCTGAGACTCGGAAATGCCTAAAACTAAAAAAAAACAAGAACCATTAAACCGGGGGGCCCTTCCCTGCGGAGTTATGGACACATCCAAAGTTTTCAAATTTTGGGGGTTGTGAAAAAAGGGGAAACATAGTGCTTTTGGGGGCCCTTTGTGAACAATACAGCAAACATAATCCAATGCTTTATTTCCCAGTGGTATTTACTTTTTTTGCAGGACTCCAAGGCATAAACCTCCACATAAGACAATGTTTGCTCTATTGATAGCGGTTGGGCCTTTGCTAGATATACCCTGCTGCTCTATCGCTCCTATCGCTCTGGTGGTTTTCCCCCTTGGGCTTGTTTTTGAGTTTCTTTTACATCATAAACTTGATCTGCAGCCAAAATTTCTGGCCTTACCCCGTCTTTTGCTTTTAAAAGTGGGGCATAACCACGAAAGGGGTGAAAATTGGGGTGCAGCATCATGTGACTAATGTACGTGATGTCATCCTTGCAGGACTGGTGGTGGAGAAATTATAGATAAGTAATGGTTATTTACAAAAAAAAAAAAATTGTTTGGGACCCCCCCTCAATTTTTCTAGCTAAAACAGCTTCAAATGTCATCTATCTAGAGGGCATTTGGGATGTCCCCTTTTTGAGGGCCCCCCGGGCATGGGGGGGCCACTGAGAGTATGGGAGATATTTCGGGGGATAGAGGGCAAATAAACAAGTCCAAAGTTTCAGTCATGTAGAGTAGTTTTAGGGAGGGCCCCAAGAATCAAAAATCCACGATTTGGCCCCAAAAATCAACCCCCACTTGGGCCCCCAAAAAATTTTACCCCTACTGGAGGGGCCCAAAAAATCAAAATCAAACTGATGGGGCCCCAATTTAAACAACCTCCACTGGTGGACCCCAGGAATCAACTCTTCTGGCATGCCCGGCCCCCCCCATCCCCAAAACTGCCCAATTTAAAAAGAGTAAAAAAATTTAAACAGCACCCACCTGTACGTTTCAATTGTGAAATGGATGGGGAAATTTGTTTTAGAGGGGGCCGTTTTTTATTAAGTTTTTTCCCCCGTTGGATCACGCTCCCCATTCCCTATGTTGTACGACAGTCATTGCATTTTGATACTAAAGATGAAAGAAAAAAGACAGGTAAAGAATCGGGGCCAATGACAGAGCTAAATTCTGTATATCTTGAAATTTTTTTCGATTTGAATTTTTACAGGGGCAATGGGTTAACCCCCCTACAATTCAAAACAAA
>JAODAL010023582.1:0-62415 GCA_025379985.1 Phyllomedusa bahiana
CAGGCTCCTTATTTGGGGGCATTCCGACCCCCAGAATATGTCAGAACCGGTGGGATAATACCCCCTTTTGTAGCCCTTTTCCCCGCGCGCCTTACACACCATACAGCTTTTTCAACCCCACTGTATTTATGCAACGTTATATCAAATGCATCACATTTTTGTCTACTGTTTTTCTTTATACATGACTTCTACTTTAATGAGATAGCAGAATGTGAAAACAATATACAGTCATCAAACTCAACATTGGTTACAAACTATTGAAATACAATACAAACACTTCAAGGAAACCCATACCATATTTAATTTCTGGATGACCTTTTGATAACTTGTTACCTGGTTACTTGTGATAACCCTTTGACAAATGTAAAATATGCCATTATGTTTGAAGAAGGCCTCATACATCCTTTTTATTACTACCATACAGAGAAAATGTATGTCAGAATATTTTACTTTAGTCTTTCAAAATATGCACCTATGTTTCAGCCTCAAAGACTTGGTATTTTTATTTAAGTCACAAGACAGATAGGTCAATTACAGCTTGATGGGGGTTTTAAAAATTTATTTTATAAAATTAAAATCCCACTATTTCCGCAAGGGAGTAATAAAAAGCTTCTGGCTAGCATATAAACAGAGAAATGTTAATACTTTCTCATCTTTACTTAGTGCTCTTTAAAGCTCATTTACACTGAGTGATAAAAGTACATTATGATATTAACAAAATGTCAGAGTGTCAGTTCTAACCTGGAATGAGTACATTTAACATGACAGGTGTTAGAGAACTCCATCTGGTTCAACATCTTCATTCCCTAAACAATAAGTGTTAGGCTTAGCTGACTTGTATTGTGATTTTATGCTTTTATTTATATTTTTTCATTTTGTGCAGGAAATTGCTTGAATTTATTGCATAATACATCACAGTTAAAGCAATCACATCAATCTCTTTTTAGAAGAAGAAATAATTATCTCTTACAATTATTGTTCAATTACCATGTTTTGTTGAAAATTGTGCTCTTGGCCTTTGAAAGGAAATCATTAACACAGTGTTTGGAAGACTTAATTTTGGCCATATTATTACTTTCATATTTACACTATCATGACGGCACAGTTTGTTATCTCTTATCAATTTCTCATTAAAATCTTTATTTTATTCTCATTTAAAACATAAATATTGTATTTGTGAAATGAAAAGGTGAGATTGATTTGTAAGATACAGTTTGGAGCAAAAATACTTAAGTAGGTCATGAAAGGCATTTAGTTAATAAAGCCATAATATTAAAGGCTGTCACTATAATAGCCTTACATATAGTATACAGTGCATAAACAGTAACAGAGTAGCATTTGCTCTTTTTTGAAGGGGTTGCAGAATAAAGAACATTTATCTATCACCCAAAGGATAGCAGATAAATGGCTCCTGAAACCCACATGTGACTGGAGCTGTGATCATGCAAGTGCAGTGTTGCTCCATGTACTGTGTCAGTAGATAGTAAATGGAGCATGATCATCATTGCATTGACATGTGCCTTTTTGACCCATTGTCTTGTGATTTCTGTGGTTGAAAACCCACCCATCAAGCAGTTAGGTTTACATTTATGAACGGTTCTGTGCCAGATATCTGGCATCTTTTCAGCCCGATACCAGGCGGAGTCCTGTTCATACATTTTTAAATCTCGCACACGCCACTCTCAGGCGGATTACATAGCACTTGCGGCGCTTTGTAACATGCCCGATCTCAGTGGGGCATGAGAGAGGTGGGGCGCACTAGAACCGTAGCGAAGCTACATATTTTTAGCTTCGCTGCGGCATTTCTAGACGCATTACAGTTGGAACAGGTATACCACTTTCAAAGTGGTATACGTGAGCCAAACTCTCCCCTTAGTGCTAGAATGCGCCTGATTTATGACTTTTACGGACATAAAGGCATCAATTACAGATGTAGCAAAACTATACATGACAGATTACACCAGATATCACAGAATGTTATCTCAACATATCAACAGCTTTTCAATGGCCTTTGTTTACTGATTAGAGCAGTTAACATGATAAGGCGCATATTACGGTCAAGCTAAGCTCTGCTACATCTGTATGTGTGACTCTTTTTTTTAAATGGCAAAAGGGAGCGATTTGAACTTGTATTCGTTTTTTTATACTTTTAAATTTATTTATTTTTTTTATTTTACATGCACTCCTCCTAGAGTTCTTGATGGCTAGGGGGAGCAATCACTTATACACTATTGTGCACTATACAGATAATGGTGGTCCTATTATTTCCTACCAGTGGTTATTAGAGCATCTTTAAAATATGGTGAATAGTGTAGATTCAAAATACCAAAAACAAAAGTTAAAAACAATAATCAGTAATGGTGCCATTAAAACATAAAACTTCTCCCAAAAAACAAACAAACTCTTAAATGATCACATAATTTTAAAAATAAAATTGTATTGCGACAAAGAGCAAAATTTTAAGAAATGCTTGGTCCTTAAATGGTTAATTTGGTGGTGAAATATTCTGCAGTATTGTATGTATGTAGATTATCATCACTATCTTTGCCCTCAAAGAGGATTACAATCTAAATTCCAGGATGACCTATCAGTATGTTTTTGGAGTGAAGAAGAAAACAGGAATATCCAAAGAAAACCCACACAAATATGTGGAGAACATAGAAACAAACTCCATACAAATGTTTTGCTTACTCAGCTTCTAACCTAGGATATCAATACTGCACAGCAATACAGTATTGCCAACCTTTGAGCCATCATACATAAACTTAACAGATAACACATCATGATATCATAGCACATACAGTTATTTCAAATGATTCATTAAGTTATCACAACATTTTCATCAAAATTTGATTCAGTCATGTCTGAAATGCCTAGGCTTAGGTCGAATTTGACATCTATCAAATCTGGAGCACATGTAAACACAATCTAAAGAGGAATTGAGTACACATAGCAAAAACAAGTGGTAATTGGTAAAGATGAAGGGAGTCCATTGTGAGAGCATGCTGCACTACTACAACACATTGTAAATAAGCAAAAAATAGTCCCAAATGGTCCAATATTCTAGGCTTAGGCAAACAGCACTGAAGAGATCACTCAAGTCACGAGGTTAAGTAAAATGTCATCCAAAAGAAGGGTCTTCCTTTCTAAATATAATCTGGTGCTCCAACCCTGGACAAATTATAAGATAAACAAAGCTAATTTAGCGTTGTTTTACCTCACAAGCTGTCCACTGTTGGAGGATTGGATCATAGTTGGATCTGAATATTCTTTTGTACACCCTTGCTGTCCAGTTTGGTTGTTAAGAAAAATAAGGAGCTGCTGCCCCATTTTGAGGTTACACTGAAGGTCTGTTGAGCATTTTGCCTAAAGTGGCACAAGGACGATTCTCTGACTCTCCTCTCTCAATTTTTCTGCAGCAAAAAGTAGGAAGAGGAAAAATAAAGAGATAAAAAAGACAGAACACCGCAGAGGGTCCCAAAACAGAAAGGGAGGAATGGAATTTGGAGTGCTCTGAAAGATGTCATGTCAAATTAGTAAAGACGCATAAATAAGAATAAGAGAATTAACCCATAAGAGAGTGGAACAGTGGTAAAACTGGGATCTACAGTGGAGATTTTGTTGAGAGATAACCTTGGAATAGGTCTGTTTGGGCTGAAAACAGTTGGGATAATGCTCAATGAAATGAGTTTAAAGTATTGAAATATGTTATCCATCCAGATTATGAATTTGTATGCTTTACTTCAAATGTAATAAAAAAAAACATTGTTTTTTTGCATATTGAAATCTGTGAGTGCCATTGGAATTTAATTTTTGCCATTAAACAGGCAAAAGGTGCCACAGCAATTTATTTGAATGCCTGACTAGAAGACTTTGAACAGTGGTAAAGACTGAAATGCCAACCAATATACCAAGCTAATACCAAACTGTTCCCAGACAGGTTATTGGTTCAGGGTTTGATCTACCATATCAATTTCTCTGTGTGGTAGGTGTGGGTCATCTTCGCAAACCTTTCCTCAATAGTTGGAAAGTCAAGGGAGTACCTCCAAATTCTTCAAACTGGAAGCTCTAATACATGAATGAGTTCTGGAGCTTGATTCACCCTGTTTTTATGACATGGCCCAACTGTAATATTTAGTGATAGCAAGGAAAACAACAGCTAATAGACTGAGTCTTCAGAGATATAGAAATAGAGCACACTCCCCACATTTTTGTAAATATTGTATTATATCTTTTCAGACAGCATTCATATGTCTATTTTGAAAAGACAATCTCTGGATATGATGTTGAGCATGTGCAGTCAACTTCTTTAGTTGACCATAGTGAGGTCGGTTCTGACTGGAACCTTACTTTTAAACCGCTGCTTGTTCTTGGCCACCATGCTGCAGCTCAGTTTCAAGGTGTTGGCAGTGCTCTTATAGCCCAAGCCATCTACATGTAGAGCAACAATTCTTTTGTTTTCAGATCCTCAGATAACTCTTTCCCATGAGGTGCCATGTTGAACTTCCAGTGACCAGTATGAGAGCGATAAAACCAAATTTAACACATCTGTTTACCATTCATACCTGAGACCTTGTAAGACTAACAATTCACATGACACTGTTTAGGAAAAATGACAAATCGGGCACAATTTGTCCATTTTCACCTTAGGGGTGTACTCACTGTTGTTGCCAGTGGTTGATACATTGATGGCTGTGTGTTGAGTTATTTTGAGCACTATATTTACTATTTTGCCATAGGCAAACTTAAACTCTGAGTTCTCAATCTATAAAGCACTAAAACGTAACTTTTATTATGTATAACACTTAACCTCTATACACACTATTTAAAAACCTGATTTCTAACCTCTCAATTTATCCCTTTCTAATTGTGAAGGAATAACTCCTTTTCTATTATCAAGTCTAGTGGAACACCACCTATTAACAGGGGAACCTTATATATACAGTGATTTACTAACTCTAATAAGGGATCCAAAACATTCTACTTGGGCAGTCATCCCTAATCCGATGGATATAAAACATATAAGGTTTCCTTGTGAGACCCTCTGCAGCGGGTGACACTTGTAGAAAGAGGTGAAAAATCACAAATTAAAATGTCCTGCCTGATCTCCCCAACATGTTTCACCAGCTAACTGGCTTCATCAGGAGATAGAAGTCCGGTCCCATGTGGTCTTTTTTTTTTTTTTACTATTTGACGAGTTATTTTGAGGGCACATAATTTACACTGTTATACAAGCTGTACATTGACTACTTTACATTGTATCAAAATGTCATATATTTAGTGTTGTCCCATGAAAAGATTTAATACAACATTTTCAAAAATATGAGGGTTGTACTCATTTTTGTGAGATACTGTACATTCCAATATTAGCCTTCTGTGTCCTAAATGGGAAGAATACATCATTTTGGTACTAAAAAAGTTAAATTTGTCGATTTTTACTGTAAATCACTAAACCTATGATAATTTTGTATTTAGTTACTAAGGGGGACATGTATGAAAACTGTCTAGGTCTTAGACATTCTTTGTTGCCCATATCAACCAATCACAGTTCCCCTTAAATTTCATACAGCGATCTGAAAAAAAATGAAAGCTGAGCTCTGATTGGTTGCTATGGGCAACAAGGAAAGTCTTAGACCTAGACAGTTTTCATAGATGTGGCTCAAAGGGTCAGTTTATATAGCAATCAAGTAAAATAATTATTTTTAGAAGACAGCTTTATATATCATGGTAATAGATTGTTTTGTCTGCTATTTTACAGTAGACTATTATGCTCCTTTGATATCTTACAATCTATCATCTGTGTGTATGTGTCTATTTAAAAAAACTGTATATATGATATGTAGCAACTTACCATTTGGAGACTCCACCACTGTGCTCTTCGTGGCATGCTGCTCTTGCTCCAGTCCTTGTATCTAATGCACAAGTGCCTTGCACTTTTAATACTTAAAGGTTTGGTGTGCACCACTAATTTCCTCTTTCACTTTATGCCTTGCTTACTGTAAATTAATGTTAGAAAGCATACCACAAGGGCATACTTAATGTCTGTTTAGTTCTGACTAGGCTGCTTTGTTTCTACTGCTCTTTTCCGCTGCCTGCCCTGAACATTGGCTAGTATACTGTCATGAGGGAACTCCACTTGTTGTGACCTATTGCCTTTCTGGATATGATTTATCCTGATCCTGGATTTTAGGATCTACTTTTTATTGCAATGTTTCAGGTTTGCTAAATATTTTGTGTTCTAAAACAGGCCCAAAGATGTCTAATTATTAATTATGCTTTTCAAGAAATTCATCTACTAGTGATATGACTATTTTGACCTCATAGGTATTTTATAGAATTTATTAGAATTGGGTCAATGATATTTAGTGAGACATGTATGAAGGAAAGGTGCTTTGAAGTGATTTGTCTAGTCTCGTTTTCAGTATAATGAGCCTGAATGTATGAAATGTTTTTTGGTGTGTAAAGTTCGATGCGCCTCGCCTTTGTGTTAGCCGCATTACGAAACTTAGGCGCATTAGTAATGCACCTAACATGTATAAAGGCTATAAATAGGTTGAAAATAAAAGAAAAGTCCTTAGACTAGCATGTCAGTGAATAGAAACTATGATACTGATCTTGCTTGGTGGACCACAGGTTCCAGCCAGTCCTGCGGTGTGCTGGCTCTTCCATATGTAGAATAAAGGGTGAGAGCAGCAAAAATCAATTTCAAATTTAATGTAGTAAAAATTAAAAATGGTAAAAGCTGAACAACAACATCAGTGGGTTATTTAATGTAAAACTAGTTTTAGTTTTTATTAAATTTAAATGCATTTTATAGGAGATATTTTTATATTTTTGGGACATTATATATTTTTATATTAATTTTATATAATAACATTTTTTATTAAATTTCAATAATTTAATTTTATATAGTGTGATAATTATCATACATTACTTTTTATTATTGTACTGGCGTAAGTTGAGAAATAAGGGAAATTTTTTGCCCTAATGGTAAATCTAGCTCCACTTTGGCTCCTTAGGCTCAGGCAGACCATATTGAAATAGGCCTGCCTGTTTGAGCAGTAATGCGCCTAGTGTTGCCGAACCACATTCATATATGTGTCTAATATTACGAGTGTGGTGGGACACGTCCCCAGAACTCCCTGAAAACGCCCCCTCATGTTAGGCGCATTAGAAAGTGTTTAGTCTTACCAACAATGCGCCTAACACATTCATTAGGTGCATTAGACATCGTAGACTGTTCACTTAGGCACATTTTATGCCAGAAAAGGGTGAAAATCACGATCATACATGTCTCCCTTAGTTTTAGCTCAGTAACTTCATTATTTTTCACAAGGAACATTGGAGACAAAAAAAAACCCAAAACAACCACAAATTTGTTACATAATTTTTCTAATGTTTGAAAATCCCCCACATGTAAATGTATTAGTTTAGGCACAATGCAGGTAAGGGAAAGCCATTGACTGGAATGGTTTTCAGGTGCCATGTTGCTTTTGCAGAGCCTACGAGGTACCAGTATAATGGAAACCTCTAAGAAGTAACTTTATTTTCAATATAGCAACCCTCAAAAATGTATCGAAGTGTGCAAAAAGCATTTTGACTCCACAGATGTTTAACAGATCAGATATATTTAGAGTTGAGGCAAGGAAATACATTTTTTAATAATATTAGTTTTAGCTCAATGCTTTTATTTCCATAAGAAAAAACAGAGAAAAAAAAACGCAAAATTTGTCCAATTACAGAATAGTGAAGAAATAAGGCGAAACCTTTTAGAGGCTAACTGAGTACATTTGATAGTGAGCTTTCGAGAGGACTAGCTCTCTTCTTCAGACTGATGTTATACAACAAACTGAAAATACACAGACTTTTTATACACACAAGACATGGATCTTCAAAGGATCTTAGAATTCTTAAAAAAAACAAAATGCGAAATATAGGTACAGCAATTATTTACAACCTGTCAAGAATTAAACAGTCTGGAAACTTGTGAGGCGTGACGGGAGTGATCAGTAATTATTTCTCTTATCTATGTACAATCAGGAGAGATTTGTTGCACTCACAGTTCACACATAGCTTGACATGAAGCTGGCATGAATATTTAACCCATTTTGCAGAGTTTTAAATTTTTGCATTAATTTATATTCCCATTCCTTCCTAAATTAAATCGCTTCCCTGGGCACTTAAGAGGGCAAAACTGACCAAAAAACTGAAGCGGGAATGTTGCCTGATAAAGTCATGCCAGAGAAAGCTGGAAAAAAACAAGCTGAGAACTCAGTTGGCAACATTAGTGACAGAGTGTGGAGGTGACGGCGGCAGCCACAGCAGCATGAGGTAACGTGGCACAATGACATTCTGGAGGTGGAAAAAACGGAATAGGTCACAGAGTGGCACAATGACAAAGTGTGAGGTCACATCGGCAGGCAGCAGAAAAGGGGGAGGTCAGACAGAAGGCACAAATGACAGAAAAAATGGGTATGTCACAGCAGCAGCCACAGCAGCACATGAGGTCAGACAGGGGCACAATGACACAGTGTGTAGGTCACGGCAGCAGCCACAGCAGCAGCATGAGGTCAGACAGTGGCACAATGACACAGTGAGTAGGTCACGGCAGCAGCCACAGCAGCAGCATGAGGTCAGGCAGTGGCACAATGACACAGTGTGGAGGTATCGGCAGAAGCCACAGCAGCAGCATGAGGTCAGACAGTCGCACAATGACATTATCCAGAGGGGGTCGGCAAAAAACAGGGTAGGCCCACGGAAGAGGGACAATAAAAACAGTGGAAAGAAGTTTTACAGCAGCAGCCACACAGCAGCATGAGGTCGGGCAGTGGCACAATGACACAGTGTGGAGGTAACGGCAGCAGCCACAGCAGCAGCATGAGGTCGGGGCAGTGGCACAATGACATTCTGGGGTGGCAAAAAACGGGAGTAGGCCACAGGTGGGACAATAACACAGTGTGGAGGTCACGGCAGAAACCCAACAGCAGCATGGGGTCAGACAGTGGCACAAAGACACAGTGTGGGGGTGACGGCAGCACCCACAGCAGCAGCTTTCGGAGGGATGTCAGAAAACAGTGGCCCACAAGGGGGAAAAACAAGTGTGGGGGTCAGGAAAGAAACCACAGCAGCAGCATAGGTCAGCAGTGGCAAAATGACATCTGGAGGTGGCAAAACAGAGTAGGCCAGCAGTGGACAATAAACACAGGGGGAGGTCAGGCAGCACCCAAACAGCAGCAGCATAAGGTCAGCAGTGGCAAATGACATTCGGGAAGGTGGCAAAAACGGGAGTAGGCCACAAGTGGGAAATGCCCAAAAGTGTGGGTCACGGCAGCAGCCACAGCGCAGCATGAGGTCAGACAGTGGCACAATTGGACACGGGTGTGGAAGGTTTTCCCAACGGCAGCATCCACAGCAGCAGCATGAGGTCAGACAGTGGCACAATAACACAGTGTGGAGGTCACAGCAGCACCCACAGCAGCAGCATGAGGTCAGAGAGTGGCACAATGACACAGTGTGGAGTTGACGGCAGCAGCCACAACAGCATGAGGTCAGGCAGTGGCACAATGACATTCTGGAAGTGGCAAAAACAGGAGTAAGTGTGGAGGTCACGGCAGCAGCCACAGCAGCAGCATGAGGTCAGACAGTGGCACAAGTAAACAGTGTGGAGGTCACGGCAGCAGCCACAGCAGCAGCATGAGGTCAGGCAGTGGCACAATAACATTCTGGAGGTGGCAATAACAGGAGTAGGCCACAGAGTGGGACAATGACACAGTGTGGAGAGGTCACAGCAGCAACCACAGCAGCAGCATGAGGTCAGACAGTGGCACACTGACACAGTGTGGAGGTCACGGCAGCAGCCACAGCAGCAGCATGAGGTCAGACAGTGGCACAATTACACAGTGTGGAGGTCATGGCAGCAGCCACAGCAGCAGCATTAGGTCAGGCAGTGGCATAATGACATTCTGGAGGTGGCAAAGACAGAAGTAGGCCACAGAGTGGGACAAGGACACAGTGTGGAGGTCACGGCAGCAGCCACAGCAGCAGCATGAGGTCAGACAGTGGCACAATGACATTCTGGAGGTGGCAAAAACAGGAGTAGGCCACAGAGTGGGATAATGACCCAGTGTGGAGGTCACGGAAGCAGCCACAGCAGCAGCATGAGGTCAGACAGTAGCACAATGACACAGTGTGGAGGTCACAGGCACGCAGCACAACAGCGGGGCAGCACGGGGAGGTCCCAAAGGCAGCAGGCAACACTCACAATCCTGAGGTGGCAAAAACAGGAGTAGGCCACAGAGTGGGACAGTGACACAGTGTGGAGATAAGGCAGCAGTCACAGCACAGCATGAGGTCAGAAGGGGCCCAAAACAATTAAACCCCACAGGTGATGGAGTAATTGGGGAACGGCAGCAGCCACAGCAGCAGCATGAGGTCAGGCAGTGGCACAATGACATTCTATAAGTGGCAAAAACAGGAGTAGGCCACAGAGTGGTACAATAAAAGTGTGGAGGTCACGGCAGCAGCCACAGCAGCAGCATGAGGTCAGACAGTGGCACAATGAAACAGAGTCGGGGTCAGGGCAGCAACCACAGCAGCAGCATGAGGTCAGACAGTGGCACAATGACACAGTTAGGAGGTCAAGGCAGCAGCCACAGCAGCAGCATGAGGTCAGACAGTGGCACAATGAAACAGTGTGGAGGTCACGGCAGCAGCCACAGCAGCAGCATGATGTCAGGCAGTGGCTCAATGACATTCTGGAGGTGGCAAAAACAGGAGTAGGCCACAGAGTGGGACAATGACACAGTGTGGAGGTCACGGCAGCAGCCACAGCAGCAGCATGAGGTCAGACAGTGGCACAATGATACAGTGTGGAGGTCACGGCAGCAGCCACAGCAGCAGCATGAGGTCAGACAGTGGCACAGACACTTTGTGGAGGTCAGGCAGCACCCAAAAGCAGCAGCAGCAGCAAATGAAGGGGTAAAAAAGGGGCAGGTGGGACATGACACAGTGTGGAGGTCACGGCAGCAGCCCACAGCAAGCATGAGGCAGGCAGTGGCACAATGACATTCTGGAGGTGGAAAAAAAAACAAGGAAAGAATTGGGGCCGGCACAGAAGTGGGAACATGTGACACAGTGTGGAGGTCACAGGCAGCAGCCACAGAGCAGCATGAGGTCAAGTAATCAGTTGGCCCCAAGACAAAAGTGGTGGAAAGGTACACGGCCAGCAGCCACACAGCAGCATGAGGTCAGGCAGTGGCACAATACATTCTGGAGGTGGCAAAAACAGGAGTGGAGGGCCACAGAGTGGGACAATGACCACAAAAAAGTGTGGAGGTCCCCGGCAGCACCAAGCAGCAGCATGAGGTCAGGCAGTGGCACAATCATTCTGAGGTGGCAAAAACAGGAGTAGGCCACAGAGTGGGAAACAATGACACAGTGTGGGGGTTTCACGGCAGCAGCCACAGCAGCAGCTGAGGTCAGGGAAAAAAAAAGATGGAAAAAATGACACAGTGTGGAGGTCAGGCACCCCCACCCAAAACAGCAGAAAGCAGGGGGGTGGGGGTGAAAGGGACAGTGGCACAATGACAGAGTGTGGAGTGGGGGGCAAACTAGTCCCTGGTAAAGTGGTTGGTGGCAGATGGAGAAACTGTCAGCAGATGTGTGGCAACAGGCGGGTGGCGGCATCAGAATAGTGGCTGAGGCAGTAGTTTTAACCCAGACTCATTTCTCACATTTTGGGGTGAGGCGTCCATGGCTGATGTAGTCTGACGCCTAAGGCATTGGTTGTGTGGAATTCCTGGCCGATCCACGCCTAAACTAATCTTAAACGAAGGTCAGTCTTTCCCCACATTTCCCGTGGACAAGCGGGTTCTCCTTTGGCTAACGATGGCCCCCGCCGCACTAAAAAACCCGCTCGATGCCACACTACTGGCCGGGCAGGAAGCTTCTCCACTGCAAACTCGGCAAGTTGCGGCCACACATCCAGTTTGGCTGCCCAGTAGTCCAGCGGATCTTCTAACTGAGGTGGCGAGTGCTGCCCCAAGTAGGCCACCACCTGTTGGTTCAGGGACTCCCAGGTCCGCTGCTGCTGCTGGCGACTACCCTCCTCACTAGGCGGGTGAAGGAAGCTGCTCATCAGTGACTCCAGACTTAGGTTACTAATGATGCAGCTAGTATGCTCCTCCCCCTATTTTTCCCCCCAGCAGCCGCGGCAGTAGTACGTGAGCGCTGAGGAACCCCCCGGTCAGACCTGTCAGAGGAGGGACGATCCCTCACATAGGCAGGGGCCAACTGATTACGGAGGTTTTTCCCTATAGTATTTAAGTTTGTCCTCCCTCTCAATAGCGGGGAAAAAGGCTCCATTTTTGGACCGGTAGCGAGGGTCCAATAGGTTGGCGAGCCAGAAGTCATCCCTCTGCGGGAGGGCTGACTATTCGGCTGTCACTAGCCAGGCAAAAAGCATGCTGCGGGCCATCTGCACAAGTGACTCCCTGCCTCCATTTCCACTGTATATACTGCCACGGTGCTTGCGGGTCATCTGCCTCGTCCTTCCTCATCTCCAACCACCTCCTCCAGCTGCTCCTGCTCCTCCTCTCTTGTCACCTGGGTAGAAAATCCACTAATTTCACCAACAATGCTTCTGCTCCAATTTTCCTCCCCCTCCTCCTCCATTTCAGTCCCCACCGACTCATGTGGCACGAGATGTAGTCCCCACGTCTCCAGTCCCCTGCCCAGACAGATTTTTCAGCATCTGTTCCAGGAATGAAGCAGTGGAATGACGTTATTCATCCCGTAGTCCTGGCGACTGACAAATAACGTCGCCTCCTCGAATGGCCCAACAAACGGCAGGGGTCACGCATGAGCTGCCACTGGCTGACATCAAAGTTAACAGGGGAGTACTGCTGTTTGCCTGAATCATCAAAAATCGTTAAAATTTGGGCCCTTTTTCTGTTCATACAGTCGGTCCAACATGTTTCAGGCGGAATTCCAACGGGTGGAAACATCGCATATCAGAGTGTGTTGGGGGAGGCAATTCTGCCGCGGCAACTCGAGGAGGGTGTTTCTGGCTTTGTATGAATGTATAAAGTACATGCACAGTTTCCTGGCCATTTTCAGAATGTTCTGAAGATCGGTGGAAGACTTCAGGAACCTTTTCACAACCAGATTGAACACGTGCGCCCATGCACGGCGCATGACCATCCTCCTCGGTGTTTGCGCGGACCACCATGTTCCTCCCCTTGTCCGTCACCATGGTTCCGATTGCAGTTGGCGCGGAGAAAGCCACACAAACGATTTCTTGCTGCATGATGCGGAGCAGTTCCTCCCCTGTGTGACTTCATTCGCCGAGGCAAGCCAGATATAGAACTGCATGACACCGCTGTGCCCTACACATGAGGTATGATGGAGCAGTACTTGTGGAAGCTGAGAAGGTGGTGGTGGTGGAGGAGGAGGAGGCGGACATTGGCGCAGGGGCAGCATTTGACAACGGGAGGAGAAAGCGGCGTCTCCTGTCCAAGTTGTTTGTTGTGCCTGGGCCGGGAAACACATTCCCCCAGTGGCCGTAAAGGACATGTACTGGCCATGACCGTAGTTTACAGCTCCAGACGTCCGCGCTGCCCTGCACCTTGGGAAAAAACGATAAGCTTAAGGACTGGCCCACCTTCTGTTCTACAATTTTATGAAGTGCTGGTACTGCCTTTTTGAAAAAAAATTACGGCTTGGAACTCCCATCTCGTTTTGGCACAAGCCATTTGTTCTCTGAAAGGGCAGAGTCCACCTTTTGGAAAGGGAGGGACTGCAGTACCAATAACTTGGATAGGAGCACGGTCAGCTGCTGCACCTTAGGATGGTTGGACGCATACTGTTGTCTTTTGCAATCGCCCGCTGAACGACTGCTGGGGCCATGAGTAGCGAGGAGCAGGAGCATCTGGACCGGGAGAAAGATGTCAAAGAGAAACAGCTCCCTTCTGCAGGGTGGTTGAGCCTTGACTGGCTGCAATGGCAAGCGTGCGGCGGCAGGATGGACCACCACATCTGAGCCAAAGTTTCTCCCAGGCCCCCCGGATGGGACGCTGCATGTGTTGACGCAGGCCGTGGTGCCAACGTTTTCCCTGGCCACGCTTCACATTCTGCTTACAGATTCTACATATACCCTATTCGGCTCCTCCGGTGTCTTAGCAAAAACTGCCACACGCGAGTATCGGATTTTACCGCCAACGCTCCGAAATGAGTGACTACTGCCACCGCTGCCCGTCGCGAGCCCCTGTGCCGCTACTTTTTTTTTACCCCGTGGCCGCTTGCTCCCGACCCCACACTGGTGCTATCCTGCTGACTCACGGCCACCAGACCCACTTGTGGCTGCGCCGCTGCCTGATGCGCAAGCTGACGCCTCTTCTTCCCTGACGATGATGAAGCCCTTGCCTCACCCGGGTCCCAAGTGCGGTCGGCTACATTTATCATCATTTGTGTTTCATCGTCACTGCTGTCCTCATCACCGGTCTTGGTATGCAGAGGCTGACCCCCTAACAACATGACCTCCCATGCCACTCTCAACATCTATACTTTGCCGCCTACTGCAAGAAGCAGGGGATATTTGGGCCCCATTTCTTCGCTGCCAAGTAGCTGCTGACTGCCCTCCTCAAATTGTTCATCCTCGCAAAAGAGTGGCGTAGATCTCTGGCTGAGGAACCGGGTGGGACAGAGGCGGTTGAGGACAGGTGGGCCGCTGACCCGCTCCCGGGCCATGCCAACTAAGGGGTGTCTGACGAAACCCACGGACTCTTGGCTGGGTTGTCCCGATGTCATCTGGGAGGAAGTGGATGACCTAGATCAACCAATCAAGAACCCTTGGGTTGCTGGTCAACCACGGCCGCTAGATGACAGCGGCAGTTGTGGCCTCACCGAGTGACCCCTGCTGCGACTTCCCTTGCTGGGGCTGGGGACCTGGGCCTGGAATGTTTTTTGCCTCTGCACTCGCAGGTGAAGAGCCTGCCACCCTCTCTGTCTGACATACTGTTTGTTCTAAAAAAGTACAGACACTGTTTGATGAGGATATCAGTATATGATAAATACACACCCTGTATTTACGCCAAATGAAAACCCCCTAAGAAGCTTGGGGAACCTTGGATATAAATTGCGCTCCAAAAAAGGGCAGGAAAAATTGACTTGTATGTGCCGTTTAAAAAATCTGTGTATTTTACTGAATATAAAAGCACATACAGGCTTAAATAACCTTTCGGATATGAATTTTGCTACAGAATTTTTTTGTGGGGGAAAAAAACAAAGTTTTTTTTACTTTCTTTTGAGGTACAACTTTTGCAGAACACAACGCTTTTTAAATTTAACAAACCTGGATGGGGGAAAAATTTTGGCGCCCCAAAAAAGATTTGGGGAACCACAAAAAATTAAAAATAGCTTTGTAACGTGTTACAATTGGGGTTTTTTACGCCACACAACAAGAATAAAATTGTAATTAACCTTCGCTTGTGAATTATGCTACAGGAAAAATGTATATATTTTGGCGTTGAAAATGACGGTTTTCTTGGGGTCAGCACACCAGCAAACAACGCTTAATTAACCCTGGATGTAAATTGCGCCAAACAATTGGGCCACCAAAACCTAGTAGCTTTTTTAGCGTGTTACAATTGCTGTTTCTACGCCACACAACAAGAGATAAAATTGTAATTACCCCTTCGCTTGTGAATTATGCTACAGGAAAAATTGTATATATTTTGGCGTTGAAAATGAAAGGTTCTTGGGTCAGCACACCAGGAAAAACAGCTTAATTAACCCCTGGATGTAAAATTGTGCAATCGAATTGAGCAGCCAAAAATGAAGTGGGAATTTGTATTGTAAAAAAAGCTGTTTTCTTTAAATGAATACAACAGGAAACTGGCTTAGATCCCACTTGGATATTGAATGTATATGCAGCTGCAGTGGACGCACACTGGATTTCAGATCCAATACCCCCAAAAAATCAGAAATAGAACATTAAGAGAACAGTCTCTGAGACAAGCTGAGACACCCCACAAAAATCGCTGTATAAAAATCAGTTTTCAGTGAGAGCTATCACAATCAGCTGCGGCAGCACCTTCCCTGATCAGTACAGTGAGAGCAGTGTGAGCTCCCGGCGTCGCGCCCGGACTTATATAGTGGGTGACGTCACAGAATCCCGCCGGTCTCTGATTGGCTTCATCTCTGCATATGTCATGCAGGCTATGCCCTTCTTTCTCCCAGAGTGCTTTGCCCCATGTAACGTCATGTGCTCGCAGTCATTTTATCAATCAAAAGCACACTTCGTTCACCTGAAGTCCCCCAAACTTCGACTTCGTTCCGAACCGAAGTTTTCCTGAAATTCTAAACGAATTCCACTTCGTTAGAATCAATTCGCCCATCTCTAATTATGGCATCCAAACATTAAGTTAATGATACTTATTATGTGTAACTTTATTTGTATTAACAAAATGAAGCATTTTAATTGAATAAGCTAGGATTTTGTATTTTTATTTTATTGTTTTCATAATTGCATATTTTTAAACTTGTTTTACTTTTTTGTTTCGCTATGGGACTAAGCTATGTCATCAATTGATTACCTAGCAACCCCATAATTTAAGGGTGTGAAGAAGATGTGGATTAATAATCAGTCCATTCATTACCAATAATTTTATACCAACCTCTAGTAGTGCTCTAAAGCTGTATGTAATTATAGTAAGTTCAACACTTAGGGCCACATGTATGTCTAGGTCTAAAATTCACTTTGTTGCCTATAGCAACCAATCACAGTGCCCCTTTCATTTTTTCCAGAGCACTATATGAAATGAAAGGGGCGCTCTAAATGTCCAGGTCTGGAAACAACTCCTATTCCAACAGTTGCATTGGGAGCAGAACTACATTTTGGTTTGGTTCAATCTGCAGATTTGTGCAAGTACATTTCTTTTTCCTGCACAAATCCCATTATGTACTTTTACTTCAGTTCCTGGGAATAGAGTTGTTCTGATGTTGTAATAGTACATTAAAATGTTAATAGAAAAATTTGGAATGCTTTGAATCATGAGCACTATTATGTGTTTTCTATTCTGTTTTCTTTCAATAATTTTAGTACACTCTAGTCTTGGTTTCATCTGTCCAAGGAATTCTTCCAGAATCAGATGGATTTTTTTTTTAATTTTAGAATTTAATCTGGTCCTTCTGTTCTTTTTTTGAATTTCACTTAAAAGGGTGTTCCCACGCAGTAATGTCCAGTGTATGGTTCGGCTCTCAGCTAGGTGCTTGCTGATCATGCATATGAATAAGGATAGCTGTGCTTGCGGCCGTCCTTCTCATTCACTTCTATGGGAGTTTTGAATATAGCCAAATGAGTATGCTCGGCTATATTCCGGAGCTCCCAAAGAAGTGAATGGAGAGGATGGCCTCAAGCTCTGCCCTCCTCATTCTCATGCATGGTTGTCTCGCAGCTAGTGGAGAGCCAAACTGTGTAGTAGAATTTACTTAATGGGAACACCCCTTTAAGTTTTATCAGATATACACACATTTGATCTTCTGACATATTCATCAAAAACATGGAAACAATATTTAACTAAATAAAATAAAAGGAAGAGTAACTTTCTTTTTAGTTTTTTTCTTATTATGGTATGATGTAAACCATACATTCAATCTCTGAGCTATTTGTTTGTTGATTACAGATTTATATTGCATATATGTTTTATTAATTTTTGAACAGCTTCTGCAATTCTAGGAGGGCTTAGATTTTTTCAATGTCTTATAATAAAGTATCTTACTACAGTGTAAAAAAATATTATTATTCATCTTAGTGGAATAAGGAAATTGTCAACATTGATATTCAATAGTGCTCAATCTTGTGCTGGGGAACTGTACATTTCTCATAAAGTTGCTACTAGACTAAATGGTTTCTGCCAGTTCAGGAATAACTGAACATTCTCACCACATATGTACTATTGCCCTATTTTCTTTTGCTTTGCCAATAATTCGACTTCCCAAGAGCTAGTTTAATTAGAGTTAGAGAAAAGCAAAGATCAGTTTTTTTCTTTTGTTCAATTTCTTTTAATTTTCATGTTTTGTTTGTCTAATAAACTTTTTTTCTTAAATCTCATTCCAGTTAGTCATATATGGTAATCTCTTATCATTTTCTTATCTTCTTTTTTGAGAATCATAGTTTTTCTTCCATACAGATGTAGCAAAGACAAACTTATCAATAATGCACCATGATATCACAGCACAAAGTTATCTCAACTTTTTAATTTCTTTTCAATGACCTTAGTTGTAAACTAAGAAAAGATAACACAGAAAGCAGTGATTTAACTGTCAAATAATTTTTGCTACATCAGTAGCTCTATACTCACTTTATGTGAAGTTCAGCCAAAGTTGTTACAATATTTGGTTTCCTTAAAACCTGAAACTGTATCCCATTATAGCACCTGTAACTTACCTACAATTCATGTTGAAACATCACCACACATCTGGGTAACAATCTCAAGCAGGAATAAACTTCACAGTAGTCATTTGTCACAGTCCCCAAAAAATGACCTTTGGGTTTTAAGAATCACAAACCCTTTAAGTTCTGTCTTAGCATAAATTACAGAGGCACTTAGTATAGCCTCCATTCTGCTGAATTTGCTTATTTCACAAAATTAAAATTTAAAAAGACCCACACAGATGTAAAAGACCACATGGCAGTGTCCTTGACAAACATTTCTCAGCTCTTATAGTAGAGGCACATACTGAACATACTGTATTAGTTGGCCCATACAGTTATATGCAGTAGTGTAGCTTGCCAAAAATTACCCAGGCCCCATAGTAGACAGAATGTGTGTTGCATTTGCTTTTTTCGAAGACCCACAAAGATGTAAAAAAGCCCACAGCAATGTCCCTGGCCAAAAATTACTCAGGCCCCATTGCTCAAAAATGTCCATGCAACATACTGAAGTCTAATCTGCCCGTGTGTTTTTGCATACACTTAAAATATCTGAAGGCCCTTGCTATGGGTCTTCAAATATTTTAAGTGTATGCAAAAACACAGCAGATTAGACTCCAGTATGTTGCATATGAATCGGGTTAAAAAACAGCTATTTCCTGGCTGCAGAGAGCTTGTAGAGTGCTGTAGAACATTGTGCCATGCTTAAATATGCAGAAGGAGCTTGGTTTTGTCTTCATACAATGCTTTGTTTTAGTATGACATGACTGCCGACGCTTCACTCTTCAATTCCCTGGGCACTTACGGGGGCAAGACTGACCAAAAAACTAAAGTGGGAATGCAGTCTGATAAAGTCATGGCAGCACCAGCTGAAAAAAAAAACTGAGGGCTAAGATCCTACGATAGCATCAAAGAACACAGTAGTAGGTTACTGGAGCCGGCACAGGTCTCAGCACAGTAAGGGGACGTCACAGCAGGGGTCACTCCATGGGCCAGAGCTTTAAACCATCACAGAATATGACAGAACCTGTTCTGTTAAACGCTGATACATGTAGAGGCCCCCCTCTCCCCCGAATGAATGGAGAGGGTGTCGGCAGTAATTTTGCGTAGACGTCTCTGATCATTTTGCCCTTCCTTTCATCCGTCAGTGTCTGCTTTCAATCGGTCAATAATACATCAGTATTGCTAAGGCCAAAAACAAACAGGAGTTGATCCAAAACAGAGATTACCAGTAAATGGGATATTTGCATGTCTTCTGTGTTCTGTATCCACTCCTGCTTTTGGCTAGACAATCCTGATCCTTCCCATTCCTTCTGACAGGTGAAAAGAAGGTCAAAACTAAACATAGTCATAGAGTGGTGAGGGTGGAAACAGCATTAGGAAACCACAGGATGTTCCAGTGAGACAGCGGTCACTTGACAGCAGCATGAGTAGCAGCAACATCTGGAGGTAGCAGCAACATCAGGAGCCCACAAAGTGGTACAATGAAACAGTGTGGAGGTGACGGCATCAACAGCAGCAGCAGCATGAGGTCAGAGAGTGGCACAATGACAGTGTGGAGATGACGGCAGCAACAGCAGCAGCATGAGGTCACAGATTGGCACAATGACACAGTGTGGAGGTGATGGCAGCAGCATCAGCAGCAGCAGCATGAGGTCAGAGAGTGGCACAATGACACAATGTGGAGGTGGGTGGCAATAGCAGTCCCTCGTAAAGATGGTGGGAGGCAGATGCAGCAACTGGCATCAGAATAGTGGCTGAGGCAGGTAGTTTGAATTCAGACTCATTTCTCAAAGCTTTGGGGAGGTGTCATGGCTGATGTAATCTGATGCCTAAGTCATTGGTCTGTGGAAATCCACACCTGATTCATCTTGACAAAGGTCAGTCGCTCCACATTTCCGGTGCACAAGCGGGTTCTCCTTGGGGTAACGAAGGCCCCGGCCTCACTGAACACCCGCTCTGATGCCACACTACTGGCCGGGCAGGACAGCTTCTCCACTCTGCAAACTCGGCAAGTTGCAGCCGACACATCCAGTTTGCTCCAGTAGTCCACCGGAGTTTTCTACTGGGGTGGCAGAGTGATGTCTAAGTAGGGCCACACCTGTTGGCATTAGGGTTCTGCTCCAGGTCCTGCTGCTGGTGAGTGCCCTCCTCACTAGGCGGGTGAAGTAATCAACGACTCCAGACTTAGGTTGCTGCTGATGGAGCTGGTACTGCCCCTATCCCCCCACATTCCTTCAGCAGCTGTTACAGTGGTATGTGAGTGCCGAGGAACCCCCTGGTCAGACCTGTCAGAGGATGGACCATGCTGCACATAGGCAGCGGCCAACTGACTACGGAGGATTTCTCTATATTAGTATTTGAGTTTGTCCTCCCTTCTCAGCAGCTTGAAAAAGGCTCCCATTTTGGAATGTTGCGAGGGTCCTAAGAGGGTGGAGAGCAGAAGTTCATGCTCTGACGGATGGTGAATATTCGGTTTGTCACTAGCCAGGCAAATCAGCATGCTAAGGCATTGTACGCAAGTGACTTCTGAGGGGCTCCCTTCCTCCATCTCCACCTGTATACTGCCACGGTGCTTGTGGGTCATCTGCCTCATCTTCCTCATCCCGTCTACCTCCTCAGCTGGCTTCCTCTCCTTGTCACCTGGGTAGAAAAACCTAGACTCATTCACAAGGAACAATGCTTGTGCTCCAATGTCCCCTCCTCCAGTTCCCCCCCCCGGGATCTCGTTAATGGCTTTCTCTGTTCATACAGTCGGTTAAAAAAGTGCGGGCTGGAATTTCCCAAGGGGGGAAAACATCGCAGATCAGCGTTTTTGTGGGGAAACCCCTTCTGCGCTCAGCTCAGGGGGTGTCCCGGGCTTTTAGGAATGGTAAGTCAATGCACAGTTTCCTGGCATATTTTGAATGTTCTGAAATCGGTGGAATTTTAGGGAAACCTTTTTACAAAAAAATTGAACACAGCGCCATGCAGGGGGCCCTGGACCCTCCCCCCTCGGTGCACCCGGACCCAAGTTCCTCCCATTGTCAGTCCCATGGTTCCCATTTGCGTTGGCGCGGAGAAAGCCACCATCGATTTCTTGAGCATGATCAGAGCATTCCTCCCCTTTTGGGTTTGTTCGCCCCCGGCAAACCAGGGTAGATTTCTGACCCCCCTGTCCCTGCACATTTTGGGATGATGGGAGCATCACTTGTTGGGGGCTGGGGGGTGGTGGGGGAGGAGGCGGACATTGGCGCAGGAGCAGCAGTTTGACAATGTGGAGGAGAAAGCGGCGTCTCCTGTTCAAGTTGTTGGTGTGGCTGGGCAGGAAGCACATTCATCCACTGGGCCACAAAGGACATGTACTGTCCCTGACTGTAGTTTCAGCTCCACACGTCCGCACTGCCGTGCACCTTGGAAGAAACCGATAGGCTCAAGGACTGGCCCACCTGTTCTACAAATTTGTGAAGGGCTGGTACTGCCTTTTTGGAAAAGAAATTACGGCTTGGGACTCTCCAACTCGGCTCGGTACAAGCCATTAGTTCTCTGAACAGTGCAGTGTCCACCACTTGGAAAGGGAGGGACTGCATTACAAACAACTTGGACAGGAGCACGGTCAGCTTCTGCACCTTAGGATGGTTGGACTCATACTGTTGTCTCTTTGCAATCGCCTCGTTGAACGACTGCTGGCGCCATGAGTAGCGAGGAGCAGGAGCATCTGGACCGGGAGATGATGGCAAAGACAAACAGCTCCCTTCTCCAGAGGTGTTGGAGTCTTGACTGGCTGCAATGGCATGTGTACCACTGGGCACTGCTGCTGCTGTTGCTGCTGCGGCAGGATGGACCACTACATCTTAGCCACGTTTCTCCCAGGCCACCGGATGGTGACGCTGCATGGGTTGACACAGGGCTGTGGTGCCAATGTTAGCTTCCTGGCCACGCTTCACTTTCTGCCCAAAGATTCTACAAATACCCATGTTCGGCTACTCCGGTGTCTTAGCAAAGAACGGCGACACCGCCGAGTATCTGATTTTACCGCCTACTACCGCCGCTGCCTCAGTGAGCCCCTGTGCTGCTACTTTCTTTGACCTGCAAAGAGGGTCGTCTACCCCTGGTCGTTTGTCTCCCGACCTCGCACTGCTGCTACCCTGCTGACTCACGGCCAAACAACCGACTTGCTGGCTGCACCGCTGCCTGACGCGCAAGCTGATGCTCTCTTCTCCAACGATGATGAAGCCCTTGCTTCACCCAGCTCCCAAGTGCGGTCAGCTACATCATTATCGATTATTTTTGGATCTTCACTGCTGTCCTCCTCAACGGTCTTGGTATGCAGAGGCTGACCCCTCACAACATCACCTCCCATGCCACTCTCCACATCCATACTTTGCCACCTACTGTCATTTGCTGCCAAGTAGCTGCTGACTGTCCTCAAATTGTTCATCCTCGCTGTATAGTGGCGGTGAGCCCTGACCACATAGAAGATCTCTGGCTGAGGGAACCGGAGGTAGAGGGACTAAGAGACCCGCGGGCCTATGGCGTGGGACCTTGTTCCAAGCACACGTGGCACAGGAGAGAACTAAATCCTTGACGTCCTGGAGCAGTGTTGGCCACCAGTAGTGCCGTGAGATAAGAGCGTAGGACTTCCATATGCCGGGGTGACCGGCCAGAAGGGAACTATGCCCCCATTCCAGAATTTTCCTCCTGAGTGCTGGACGCACGTAGGTTTTGCCCGGTGGAACACTACGAAGATCTGTAGGAGCCACGTGGACCAGCCGTTCAGGGGCTATGATATGCTGAGATATAGGTTCTTCTCCGGCAACGTCAGAAGCATGGGAGAGGGTGTCCGCCTAGACATTTTTCTCGGCTGGACGGAAGTGGATCTTGAAGTCAAAATGGGAGAATAAGAGGGACCACCTGGCCTGGCGAGGATTTAAACGTTGGGCTGTCTGGAGGTACTGGAGGTTCTTGTGGTCCATGAAGACATCAAATGGGTGTTGAGCTCCCTCCAGTAGATGTTACCATTCCTCCAGAGCCAATTTGATGGCCAACAGTTCCTGATCTCCGATGGCATAATTACGTTCCGCCAGTGAGAAGGTCTCAGAAAAGATACCGCATGTGAGTGTCTTGTCTTTGGGGCCCTTCTGAGTAAAGACCACCCCCACTCCCACAGACGAGGCATCCACCTCTAGGCAGAAGGGTCTCTCCGGATCAGGGCGGACCAAGATAGGTGCTGAGGAAAAGGCAGACTTCAGTTTGGAGAATGCTTCTTCAGCTGCCGGAGGCCAACATTTCGGGTTTGCGTTTTTCCTCATGAGAGCCACGATGGGAGCCACCAGTGTAGAGAAATGGGGAATTAATTGCCGGTACTAATTGGTGAACCCCAGGAAGCGCTGTATCGCCCGAAGACCGACAGGACATGGCCACTGCTGGATAGCAGAGAGTTTAGCTGGGTCCATCTGTAGACCCTGATCGGAGACTATATACCCAAGGAACGGAAGGCTGGCCTGGTGGAACCGACACTTCTCCAGCTTGGCATACAGTCGGTGGTTCCGCAAACGTAGCAGAACCTGGCGCACCTGTACCCGATGAGACTGAATGTCTGGCCAGAAAATTAGGATATCGTGCAGATAGACTATGACGCAGGTGTAAAGCAGGTCCCGGAACACGTCAGTCACAAATTCCTGAAATACAGCTGGAGCATTGCATAGCCCAAAGGGCATCACGAGGTATTCGAAATGCCCGTCATGAGTATTAAATGCCGTTTTCCACTCGTCCCCCTCTCGAATTCTGATGAAGTTGTAGGCCCCTCGTAGTTCCAATTTAGAAAACAACTCAGCTCCCCGGAGTCGATCGAAGAGCTCGGAGATCAGTGGTAGGGGATAGCGATTCTTCACTGTGATTTTGTTTAGCCCTCTGTAATCTATACTCGGATGAAGTGAACCATCTTTTTCTGTACAAAGAAGAACCCGGCACCGGCTGGAGAGGAGGATTTACGAATAAAACCTTTCTGTAGGTTCTCCTGTATATAGGCCGACATGGCCTGAGTCTCAGGTACAGACAGTGGGTAGTCCCTTCCCCGTGGAGGGCTGGTACTGGGGACGAGGTCAATCGGGCAGTAATACGGCCGATGGGGCAGCAGCGTCTCAGCCTGTTTCTCAGAGAATACGTCCCCAAAGTCCTGGTACTCCGCTGGCAGGCCTGGCAGAGACTTAAAGGACTGTGGAGAAGAGGTGGGCACCGGGCGTGGTGGTCCTGGCACTCCGATCCCCAACGTAGGACCTCGCCTGTCTTCCAATCAAGCGTAGGGGCGTAATGTTGCAGCCAGGATAGCCCCAACAGGATCGCCGAGCAAGCACGAGGCAGAACGTGAAACGAGATCTTCTCCTTGTGCAAGACCCCTACACAGAGGGACACTGGCCGGGTAATGAATTGAATGGAGTCGCTCAGAAGCTCCCCACTGACAGAAGAGATAAGCAAAAGATTTCTCCAGACGGATCACTGGCAGGCGGTAACGGGACACCAAGGAAGCATGAATGAAATTCCCGGCAGAGCCGGAGTCCAGGAAGGCAGAGACCCGGAGTGATAGACCTGCATCCGTCGTTACCTCCACTGGCAACATCAATCGTGGAGAGGGAGAATTAGCACCTAGGGACGCCTCTCCTACGGCACCTAGGTGCGAGCGTGTCCCGAGCGCTGGGAACGCTGCGGACAGCCTCTGCGGAAATGGTCCGGACTGGCACAGTAGAGGCAAAGATTCTCCACCCTGCGGCGGGACAGCTCTATATCCGACAAGTGGGCCCGGTCCACCTGCATGGGTTCCTCATTGGAGACCTGTGGAAGTGGCAGCGGAGATCTCTGGAACACAGGGGCCAGACGAGGCAGTCGGTGAGGTCGTGCCGAGTCACGTTCCTGGCGAAGCTCCTCCTGTCTCTCCGTGAAACGCACGTGTATGTGAGTGGCCAGGTGGATGAGTTCGCCCAGGGAAGATGGAAGATCTCTGGCAGCAAGTGCGTCCTTCACCCTGCAAGACAGACCTTTCTTGAAAGTGGCGCAGAGGGCAGCGTCATTCCAGGACAGCTCAGACACTAGGGTGCGGAACTGGACCGCATAGTCACCTACGGGGGAGCCCCCCTGACAGAGGTTCAGGAGCACCGTCTCGGCAGAAGACGCACGCATTGGCTCCTCGAAAATGCTGCGGAATTCAGAGATGAAGGCCAGTAGGTCCACTGTCACAGGGTTGTTCTGGTCCCAAAGGGGTGTCGCCCAAGCCAGGGCCTTTCCGGATAGCAGGCTCACCACAAACACCACTCTCGACCTTTCCGTGGGGAACTGGCCGGTCATCAGCTCCACGTGCATGGAGCACTGAGTAATAAAACCTCTGCAAAGCTTCGGGTCCCTGTCAAACTTGTTGGGAAATGGTAGGCGAAGCTTCAGCATATGGATGCCAGCGGGACGACCGGAGGAGATGGAATCACAAGCAAAGAAGACGGTTACTGTTGCTGGGACGCCAAGTGTTGTCACATCATGGAGGACAGCTGGTCCATTTGCTGTGCCTGTTGCGCTATCTGCTGTAACTGCTGCGCAACACTGGTCGTAAGATCCGCAAGACTTGGCAGGGGCACCTTGGCGGGATCCATGGCTGGATCTAACTGTAGCAGCTAGGTAGTGGATCCACTGGACCACCGCAAGCGATGGCAACAACCGCGCCAGGGAACGGAATCTAAGTAGGTCCCGGTTTTCACCAGAGCCCGCTGCAAAGCGGGATGGACTTGCTGCGGCGGGATTCTACCAGGTCGCTACCCCTGACGCGGCGGGCTTGCGGTGGCAGCCAAGGTGCAGCGAGGTACAGAATCGTGAGACAAAAACCATAGTCGTGGGCAGGCAGGTAGGTCAGGGCAGGCGGCAGAGGTTCGGAGTCGAGAAATGTAGCAAGAGGTCTGGTACACGGCAAGGCAAGAACACACTTAAAGAACGCTTTTTCAAGGGCAAGAGGCAACATAGATCCAGCAGGGAAGTACCGTGGGCCGAACCAATGTATAGGGACAGCGCCCGGCAATTAGCCAATTACCGGTGAGCTGGCCCTTTAAATTTACAGGAACGAGCGCGTGCGCGCCCTAGGGAGCGGGGGCGCGTGCCCCGGCCGGCAGACGGTGCGGACGGAACAGGAACATGGAGTGGTGAGTACAGAGGGCTCCTCCCGCGGCCAGCGGTGCTACCTGTCCCTGGCAGGCACTCTGGGGAGAGGGCATGGGTGCGCCCGCGGCCCGCGGACCAGAGCGCAGCGTTGCCCGCTACATGGCGTTTAAAAACACTGTGTATTTTACTGAATATAAAAGCACAAACATGCTTAATTAATCCTTGAATATAAATTGCGCTCCAGAAATGACCAGATGGAATTAAAATGTAAATGGGGCAGAATTAGACCCACCCTGGACTTGAATTTCAATACCCCACTAACTGAATCAAAATGATAACGGAAGAGGAGCAGTCTCTGATAAAAGCAGAGACAACCCCTCTCCCCAATCGATGTTAAAATCAATTTCCTTAGAGTGAGATCTCTGCTGTTGCTACTGCAGCAGCCGCTTATGTCAGGGCACAACGAGAGGAATGTGAGAAGCGCGGGTGCCGTCCGTACTTATAGTGCTGTGACGTCACAGAAGCCCGCCGGTCTCTGATTGGCTTGATGTCTGCACATGTCATTTAGGGTCTTCCTTTCTTCCTCCCAGAGTTCTCTTCCCCATGTCACGCCATATGCTTGTGGCCATTTTAGCAATACAAAACACACTTTGTTCCCTCGAATTACTGCAAACTTCTACTTCGTGCAGAACCGAAGTTTTCCTGAACTTCAAAACGAAGTCTAGTTCGTTAGAATCAATGCGCCCATCTCTAATTATGGCTTACAGTCAAGGAAAACCCAAAAGTCATTATATCAGAAAATCAGAATATTATAAAAGACCAACTGTAAAAAAAATGTTGGAACACAGAAATGTTGGCCAAATGAACAGTATGTACAGTAAATACACTCAGTACTTGGTCTGGGCTAATTTTGCATGAATGACTGTATTAATGTGGCGTGGCATGGAGGAGATCAGCCGGTGGCACTGCAAAGGTGTTATGGAAGCCCAGGTTGCTTTGATAGCAGCTTTCAGCTCATCTGCATTTTTGGGTCTGGTATCTCTCATCTTTTTCTTGACAATACCCCATAGATTCTCTATGGGGTTAAGGTCTTGCGAGTTTGCTGGCCAATCAAGCACAGTGATACTGTGGTTATTAAACCAGGTATTGGTACTTTTGGCAGTGTGGACAGGTGACAAGTCCTGCTGGAAAATAAAAATTCCATCTCCAAAAAGCTTGTCAGCAGGTGGAAGCATGAAGTGCTCTAAAATTTCCTGGCAGATGGCTTCGCTGACTTTGGTCTTGATAAAACACAGTGGACCTACACCAGCTTCCCAAACCTTCACTGATTGTGAAAACTTCACACTAGACCTCAAGCAGCTTGGATTGTGTGTTTCTCCACTCTTCCTCCAGACTCTGGGACCCTGATTTCCAAAAGAAATGCAAAATTTACTTTCATCTAAAAAAAACACCTTGGACTACTGAGCAGCAGTCCAGCTCTTTTTCTCCTTGGGCCAGGTAAGACACTTCTGGCATTGTCTATTGGTCATGTGTGTCTTTTGACACATGGACTGCGACACTTGTAGCCCATGTCCTGGATACGGCTGTGTGTGGTGGCTCTTGAAGCACTGACTCCAGCACCAGTCCATTCCTTATGAATTGCCCCCAAATTTTTGAATGGCATTTGCTTAGCAATCCTATAAAGGCTGCGGTTATCCCGATTACTTGTGCATCTTTTTCCACCACACTTTTTCCTTCCACTCAACTTTCCACTAATATGCTTGGATACAGCAATCTGTGAACAGACAGCTTCTTTATCCATGACCTTTTGTGGCTTACCATCCTTGTGGAGTGTGTCAGTGTTTGCCTTCTGGACATCTGTTAAGTCAGCAGTCTTCCCCATGATTGTGTCACCTACTGAAAAAGATTAAGGCACCTTTTAAAATGCTTAAAAAGCTTTTGCAGATGTTTTGGGTTAATTATGCTAATTTTATGAGACAATGACTTTTAGGTTTGCTTTGACTGTATGCCATAATCATTATGTTAATCATTAACATTAACATAAATAAACACCAGAAAAAGTTCACTCTGTTTTATTGACTCTATATAATATATGAGTTTCACTTTTTGAATTGAATTACTGAAAAAAAACTTTTGGCTGATATTCAAATTTATGTTGTTAAATGATGCAGACATTCAATGGGATTGCAAACCACATCTAAGATAAAACATATATTTTTGTCAGTGAGGCTGACTGGGTGACTGATGACTGGTTTCCCAGGGTAACATTGGTATGATGGCTCATTTTCCCACAAATTCCACCAAAATCTGGTTTGGATCAAATCAACTCAAATCACCAATTTTCACATCCAATTTGACCATGGCCTGAATCTGAAGTGCAAAGCTAATGCTTGATATATATTTCAGATTCCATTTTTAAATGTGGTTCATTTTAACATCATGTGAGTTATAAAATTGAGTCCATAATAAAAAGATTTGATTTGTAGATATTAATAAAATCAGTACCACAGAAGGGCATATTCTGCCACTTAGGCTATTATGTTTAGTTCTGGTTTCAAAGAAGCTATGAAACTTTCACTGTTGCCTATAATTTATATTATAAAGGTGTCAAAATTTCGCTCAGGTATAGGATACCTGTTTCAGACTATATGAAGGAGAATTTTTTTGCAATAGGGCCTCTTTTTTCTAATACGTAACTTAAAGGAAGAACATAAGATTTAGAAACATTTATTTTTTAATAAGATAATGGAGAATTCTGTTATGATTGTTATTAGAGATGGGCGAATTGATTCTAACGAAGTGGAATTCATTTAGTATTTCAGGAAAACTTCGGTTCGGAATGAAGTCGAACTTTGGGGTACTTCGGGTGAACGAAGTGTGCTTTTGATTGATAAAATGGCTGCGAGCACATGGCGCTACATGGGGCAAAGCACTCTGGGAGGAAGAAGGGCATAGCCTGCATGACATGTGCAGAGATGAAGCCAATCAGAGACCGGCGGGATTCTGTGACGTCACCGCACTGTAAAAGTCCGGGCGCGACGCCGGGAGCTCACACTCCTCTCACTGTGCTCTTCAGGGAAGGTGCTGCCGCGGCTGATAGCTCTTACTGAAGAATTGATTTTTATATAGCGATTTCTGTGGGGTGTCTCAGCTTGTCTCAAAGACTGTTCTCTTAATGTTCTATTTCTAATTTTTTGGGGTATTGGATCTGAAATCCAGTGTGCGTCCACTGCAGCTGCATATACATTCAATATCCAAGTGGGATCTAAGCCAGTTCCTGTTGTATTCATTTAAAGAAACAGCGTTTTTACAATACAAATACCACTTCATTTTTGGCTGCTCAATTCTATTGCACAATTTACATACAGGGGTTAATTAAGCGTTGTTTTGCTGGTGTGCTAACCCCAAGAAACCGTCTTTTTCAATGCCAAAATATATAAATTTTTCCTGTAGCCTAATTCACAAGCAAAGGTTAATTACAACTGTATCTCTTTTTGTGTGGCGTAGAAAACACGCAATTGTAACACGCTACAAAGCTACTATTTTGTGCGGCTCAATTCTTTGGCGCAATTTACATCCAGGGGTTAATTAAGCGTTGTTTTGCTGGTGTGGCTGACCTCAAAAAACCGTCTTTTTTCAATACCAAAATAAATAAATTTTTTCCTGTGGGCCTAAATCACAAGCAAAGGTTAATTACAACTGTATCTCTTGTTGTGTGGCGTAGAAAACACGCAATTGTAACACGCTACAAAGCTACTATTTTGTGGGGCTCAATTCTTTGGCGCAATTTACATCCAGGCTTAATTAAGCGTTGTTTTGTGGTGTGTGCTGACCCAAGAAACCGTCTTTTTCAACGCCAAAATATATACATTTTTCCTGTAACCTAATTCAAAAGCAAAAGTTAATTACCTACTGTTAATATCTTGTTGTGTGGGCGTAAGAAAAACACGCAATTATAACACGCTTTACAAAGCTACTATATTGTGCGGCTCAATCCTTTGGCGGCAATTTACATCCAGGGGTTTAATTAAGCGTAGTGTTTAGCTGTGTGTGCTGACAAAAATAAACGTCTTTTTCAACGCCAAAATAAATACATTTTTCCTGTCGCCTATTCATGTCCCGCAAGGTTTAATTAAGCATGTTTGTGCTTTTACATTTAGTAAAACACATCAGTGTTTTTAAACGACACATACAGTAATTTTTTACTGGCCTTTTGTTGGAGCGCAATTTATATCCAATGGGTTACCCCAAGCTTGTTACTGGGTTCATTTGAGTCAAAAAACAGGGTGTTATATTTATCATTTACAGATATCATCCATCAAAACAGTGTCTGTACATTTTAGAACAAAACAGTAATGTCAAGGACAGAGAGGTTGGCAAGGCTTCTGCACCTGCGAGTGGCCGAGTGGCACAAAACATTCCGGGAACAGGCCCAGGTTGCAGCACAGCAAGGGGACGTCGCAGCAGGGGTCACTCGGTGAGGGTCACAAACTGCCGCTGTCATCTAGCGGCGTGTGTTGTTCAAGCAACCAAGGGTTCTTGATTGGTTGGACTAGGTCTTCCTCTTTCCTCCAGATGACATTGACAACACCCAGCAAGATGCGGTGGGAACCTCAGACCAACACCATTACGTGCATTGGCCCGGGTGCGGTTCAGCGGCAACTACCTGTCCTCAGCCCGCCTCTGTCCCATCCGGTTCCCACAAGCCAGTGATCTACTTTTTGGTCTGGGCTCAACGCCACTCTATAGCGAGGAGAACCAATTTGTGGAGGGCAGTCAGCAGCTATTGAGCATGCGAAGAAATGGGGCCAATATCGCTGCCTTCTTGCAGTAGGCGGCAAAGTATAGATGTGGGAGAGTGGCAAGTGAGGGTCTTGTTCGTGAGAGGTCAGCCTCGGCATACCAAAGACCGTGATTTGAGGGGACAGCAGTGACGATGAAAAACACAAATAGATGGATGATGTAGCCGACCGCATTGGGAGCAGGGTGAGGCAAAGGCGTATCATCGTCAGGAGATGAGGCGTCAGCTTGCGCGTTCAGGCAGCAGCGCCAGCCTGCAAGTGGGTCGTTTTATGTATCAGGTTTGTGGCCGTGAGTCAGCAAGGATAGCAGCAGGTGAGGTCAGAGCCCCAAGCGGCAAGGGTTTAAAAAAAACCCGCTTCGCAGGTCCAAGTATAGTAGCGGAACAGGGGCTCAGCGACCCGGCAGCAGCGGCAGAAGTCACGCAGTGTGGAGCGTTGGCGGGTTAAAATCGATTACTCGGCGGAGGTGTGGCTGTTCTTTGTAAGACACGGAGGAGCGATAGGGTATATGTAGAATCTGTGGGCAGAAAGTGTAGCGTGGCAGGGTGCTAACTACGTGGCACCACGGCCCTGCGTCAACACATGCAGCGTCATGCAAAAGCTCCCCAGCAGCGCCCAGTGGCACGCATTGCCATTGCAGCCAGTCAAGGGCTCCCTCCACTCCTGCAGAAGGGAGCTGTTTCTCTTTGACATCATACTCCGGTCAGATGCTCACTGATATCTATCGCACGATACTCATGGCCGCCCAGCAGTCGTTTCAGCGAGGCGGCGATTGCAAAAGGAGACAACAGTATGCGTCCAACCATCTAAGGTTTGCAGCAGCTGACCGTGCTCCTGTCCAAAGTTGTTGGTACTCAGTCCCTCCCTTTCAAATGGTGGACTCTGCCCGGTCAGAGAACTTAATGCTTGTGCCGAGCCGAGATGGAGAGTTCCAATGCCGTATAATTATTTTCCAATAAGGCTGAGTGTACAGCACTTCATATTATGTAGTACAGAAGGTGGGTCAGTCCTTGAGGCTTATCGGTTTGTTCCATGGTGCATTGGCCCAGAGCGGACGTCTGGAGTGTAAACTACGGTCAGGGCCGAGTACATATCCTTACGGCCCCTACTGGGTGAATGTGCTCCAGCCAGGCAAAATCAATAACTTGGACAAGGAGACGCAGCTTTCTCCTCCCCTGTTGTCATACTGCTGCACCTGCGCAATGTCGGACTCCTCCTCATCCTCCACCACCACCTGCTCAGCTCCACAGTACTGCTCCATCTTACCACATGTGTAGGGGCACAACGGTTGTCACGCAGTTCTACACTGGCTCTGCCTCGGCGAAGAAGTAACAGGGAGGAATGCTCCGCGTCATGCAGCAAGAAATCGATGTGTGGCTTTTCGCGCCAAACTGCAAATCTGAACCCTTGTGTGACAGACAATGGATAGGAAAAAATGGTTTCTGCGCATGCGCCCGAGAGGGATGGTCCATGCCACCTTACACACCTGATTTGCGATTGTTTGCCACCCCGTTGAATTCCCAGCCTGCACATGTTGGACCGACTCTATGAACAGAGAAAGTCCAGAATGTCATTGTGCCACTGCCTGACCTCATACTGCTGCCGCCGTGACCTCCACACTGTGTGATTGTGCCACTCTGTGGCCTAATACTGTTTTGCCGACTCCAGAATGATTGTGCCACTGATGGATCTCATTACTGCTGCCGCCGTGACCTCCACACTGTGTGATTTGTGTCCACTCTGTGGGCCTAATACTGTTTTGCCGCCTCCAGAATGTCATTGTGCCACTTGCCTGATCTTCATGCTGCTGCTGTCGTGACCTCCAACTGTATCATTGTGTATGACCCACCACTCTATTGGCCTAATACTTGTTTTGCCCGGCCTCCAGAATGTCATTGATGCCACTGCCTGACCTTATATGCTGCCGCCGTGACCATCCTCACTGTTTGATTGTGCCTACTCTGTGGCCTAATAATTTTTGCCGCCTCCAGGAATGTCATTGTGCCAACTGCATGATATCATTACTGCTGCCGCTGGTGGACCTCCACACTGTGTGATTGTGCCTCTCTTTGGCCTAAATACTGTTTAGCCGCCTCCAGAATGTCACATTGTGCTACAATGCTGTCTAATACTGCTGCCTCGTGACACTCCACACACGGTGTGATTGGGCCACTCTGTGGCATATACTGTTTTGCCGCCTACAGAATTGTCATTGTGCTACTGGTCTGTTCTCATGCTGCTGCTGTCGTGACCTCCTCACTGTAGCTTTTGTGCAACTCTGTTGGCCTAAATACTGTTTTGCCGCCTCCAGAATGTTATTGTGGCCACTGCTGAACCTCATATTGCTGCCGACCGTGCTGTGACCTCCGCTCTCAGTCATTGTTGCACTCTGTGGCTTCTTCGTGTTTTGGCCACCCTTCCAGAATGTTCATTGTGCCCTGCCTGACCTCATGTGCTGTGGCTGCGCCGTCACCTCCCACACTCTGTCCACTTAATGTTGCACCTGAGCTTTTATGCTTGTTTTTTTCAAGCTTTTGCTGGAATGACTTTTTCAGGCTACATTCCCGCTGCAGTTTTTTGGTCAGAATTGCCCTCATAAGTTCCAGGGGAATGTTATAGTGACGCGATTCTAAGAGCGGGGCAGACTCATCTGGTGTCAAGTGCTAAAACACAACTTTGTATGAGACCAAACCAAGCTCCCTCTGCTAATTTAAGCATGACAACAACGTTCTACAGCACCCTGCGGGCTCGGTGCAAGCCTGGAATTATGACTGCTTTTAAACGCGATTCGTGCCGAAGTAATTCGTGGAACCGAATTTATTTTTGTCGGAAAATTCGGCGAAGTGATCGAATCGAATTTTTGAGAAATTTGCCCATCTCTAATTGTTATATCTAAATAAACATAACGAGATCAATAGTTTGTTTCTTGTTATTCATTTTTATCCCTTAAAATCATTAACTCCTGCTGTTACCTGTTTGCTATCAGATAGTGATTTGTGGTCTCCGCAGTTCACACATAATGTGACACGAAGCTAGCATGAACATCAAGCCCATATTGCAAAATGTGAAAATTTTGAATTAACTTATATTCCCATTCTTTCCTCTTCCTCTGTGTCTTAAAATGTCCCATTAAAACCACAAAACTTCAGGAAAACTTTGATTCTGAACGGAGTCGAAGTTTGGGGTGATCGCAGGGATCGGAAAAGTGGATGTTTATAATTGATAAAATGCAGATGCACATGGCATGTCTATGGGGCAATGAGAACTTGGGAGGGAAGAAAGGACATCCTGATGACATGTGCAGAGTTGAAGCCAATCAGAGTCCGGCAGGATTCTGTGACGTCACCATATATATAAGTCCGGACGTGTCGCTGGCAGCTCACACTCCTCTCTCTGAGCCCTCTGGGGGGGGGAGGGGGAGCTGCTGTAGTTGCTGAGATATCACACAAAAGAAATTAGGTTTTTAACAGAGGATTTTTTGGGGGGTGGTTGTCAAAAATTTTATCAGCGACTGTCCTTCTTCGTCTCAAATTTTGATTTTGTGGGGTATTGGAAATTGAAAGTCCAGTGTGGGTCAATTCTGAAGCATATACATTTAATGTCATATGGTCTGTTCTGGAGCACATTGAATATCCAAGGGTTTTCTACTAAGCCTGTTTTTGCTTTTTATTCAGTAAAGATACAGCGTTTTTACAAGCCACATACCAGTTAATTTTTTTGCCTGCTCATTTCTTTGACGCAATTTATATCCATAGGTTAATTAAGAGTGTTCTGTGCTATTCTAGTCAGTAAAAAGAAATGGTGTTTTTCAACGCAAAGACGGATATATTTCCTGTATGATTCCGTAGCTATAATTTATTATTCCGATGGTTAATTTAGCGTTGTTTCGCTTTTGTAGTCGTTAAAATACACGGCGTTTTAACACACCACATACCAATTAATTTTTTGCTGCTCATTTCTTTTGCGAAATTTATATCCAAGGGTTATTAAGCCATGTTACTGTTTTTTGGCAGTAATTGAAACTGTGTTTTTCAACGCATCATACGAATTTTTTCCTGTAGCATTAATTTATATCGGATAGGTTAATTAAGATGTTTCTGCTTTTGTGTTTCAGTAAAAGAAACGGCGTTTTAAACACGCCACCATACCAGTTTAATTTTTTGCTGCTCATTTCTTTTGCGCATTTATATCATAGGGTTAAATTTAAAGCATGTTTTTGATATTGTAGTCAGTAAAATAACGGTGTTTTTTCAACGCCAAAGATTTAATTGTTTTCCAGTAGATAATTTTTTATTATTTTTTTTTAAACATGCAGTTTTTTTTTATTTAGATTAAAAAGTTAAGGACATATGCAAATATGAAATATACAATAACAATGTATACAGAAGCTGTAACATGAAATACAATCAACAACAAAATTACAAAGCTCTATACGAAAGTTTAGTTTATAAACAGTTAGTTCGCGATCTCAAAAAAGGAAAAAGAGAGAATAAGAAAAACACTGGTCTATCTTAACCTTTGTAGAGCAAAATTATTTAAAGTGTCTTTACAAGTTTTCAATAATTATTCTAAAGAAGAGAAAGAAAAAAAAAAAAGTAAAAACATTTTATTATGAGAAAATGGGGTACGTCCAAACACGTTGACTTAGCGTCAGGTACTAAATAGTCCTTCCCAAAAGTAGTTGATTTTAAAAAATCTAGCTGTTAACCCATTGGGGACATCTATTTCTAGTACGGAATAGCCTAAATGAGGTGGAACAGTGTATACATGACTTCCGAATGATATTGAAGATTTGTTCTACTAATTACCTCCGCTATCTCAAGGGTTCTGGGTAGTTTCCAGTAGGAAGCTATGACCAGACGGGCTTTGGTTAACACATAAAATATAATGGTTTGGAAAGACGGTGGCTATTGTGCCAGAGAAATGTCTAATATCGCAAATCCTGGGGTAAAAGTTATCGGGAAGCCTAACACTTCCGAGAGTAATGTCTCCATTTCTCTCCAGAAAAGCTTTGTGGTCGGAGAGCTCCACCACATGTGCAGCAGTGAACCTGAAGCTCCACAATTCCTCCAGCAAAATTGTGAATAGCCTGGGGACATATGGGTTTTGCGGTTAGGGGTGGGATACCATCTAAGGTGTAAGGTTGCACATTTAGAGTGTCGCTATCCAATCGTCTCTAGAATAAGATTTCCCTAGTTCCCTCTCCCATTTTAAGGTATATTCACGTTTATCGTCTTCTGTAACTTTATTTAAGATACTATAGACAATTGACAGACCCTTTTCAAATCCTTTTCTCTGCTGTAAGAAATTATCCATTGGGGTAGATGAGGTGGGTTGAGGATGCCAGGTTAAACTCTGCACTGTATGTCTAATTTGTAGATAGCAGAGGAACTGAGTCCGAGAAAGGTCAAATTCTCTTCTAATTTCTTCAAAGGATTTTAAAAAATCATTGCTGTATAGATACTCTTAGCGATCCACCCGTGGAGAGGAAGATGAGGAGCAGCTTGCAATAATACTGTTAAATGGGTAAAATATCATCTAAAATCGTTACACCTTGTGACGGAAACAATGTATCTCTAGCCCTGACTGTGGCTATATGCTGTAAGTCGGAAGGTTCCAATTTCGGTAATCTATATACCCAAACAGAGCTGAGATTAAAAAATCCTTAAATAGAAAGGGTTCTAGAGAAGCCCCCTCCATAGCTGCCCAATGGTGTATTTTAGACCCCTTCCAGAGGTGTAGGACTTGCTCTAGAATTGCAGCTATGTTATAGAAGAGATTTGGAACCGACATACCTCCTAACTTGCAATGTCTATATAGATATTGTTTCTTAAAAAAAACGTGGCTTCTTGCTTCCCAGATGAATTTTATTAAGTATTAAGGATTGTAACTGTGCAGGAGGTTTGGCGGGAGGAAAACAGAAAGGGCTAAAGCTCCCCCGAGCAACATATAGAAATCTAGTGTAGGAAGCATTTTCGTTAATATTTATTCTTGCTAACCAAGAAAGAGGTAAATGTTGGGTCTAAGTATTTCTATGTAAAAGAGTTTTAAAAGGTTTTTTAAAATTTTAGGTAAATTCGTAGTTGGTAAAGGGGAGAAATTTTAACTCCCGGGAGGGGTATGAATAGTCCAAAAAAATTTGAAGTTTGAAGTTGGGCACCAAAAGGGGGGAAGGCATTAACCCGCAAATTGTGTGGATTTGGATTTTTAATTTTATAAATTTAGTTTGGAGTTTGTTCGAGGAGTCTAGAAGACCCCGGGTTTGATATAAAGGTAGAGCAGATAACTAGTATATCACTGCGATAAGCTTACTTTATGTAAAAATTAAAGCCGAAGCCTTGAGGGAGGGAGACATTCTTATAGATTCTGCTGAGGAAATACACAAATTAAGTATTAATGGGGACAGGGGCACCCCCTGTCTCGACCGTTGGAGATGGGGAATGCATAAAAAAAAAACCCCGGGTGTATACTTTAGCAGACAAAAAGATTTAAATACAATAGGCTTTCAGGAAATTACCGTTAAAGCCAAATTATTCAACACCTCTGTAGATACATCCATTTTTTTCGATCGAATTTTTTCCCCCCGCCACCCACAAAGCAACGCTACAGTGGATTTTTGTTTATTAACTGTTTAAAATCCAGAATTTTGGGACTCCATCCCAGTCTGTCGGCCCTGAACAACCCTACTTGGTCTTTGTTGAAAGTGGCAAGATGGAGTTTAACCTGTTCGCTAATATTTTTAGAAAAAAATTTGTTCACAATTTTAAAGAGAAATGGGGGCTAAAATTTCTACAAGGTCAGGGGCTTTTCCCTGGGTTTTGGGGAAAATGGGTAACCTCCCGCATTCAGCGGGGAAATTTTTGCCTTCCGAGGAATGGAGTTAAAGATATTTAAAAAATTGGTGATAGGGTGTGCATTAAAAATTTATAGTACCCCGTTTTATAACCCCTCTGGGCCCGGGGATTTTTTGGATTGCCGGGTGGTAGTTTCAATTTCTTGAATCGTAATTGGGGAATTAAGGAAAATTGTTTATTTTCTTCCCTTTAGGACGGGACTTTAGATGCAAAAAAAACTTCAATTCTTTGGGCCGTGACTGAAGGGGTTTTAGCATCACTCTAATGTTTTAAAAGTTTTTTAGTAATAGCAAAGGAATTGGCTATCTTCTGCAGATCATAAATCTTCTTATTATCAGACGTAGTCAAATATGAAATTTTAGATTTTGCTTGGATTTTCTTTACTCTTTGTGCTAATAATTTTCCCGGGCGATCTCCACTTAAGTAAAAATTCCATTTGTGTTTAGAGAGATGATAGTCATACAATTTCAGGTTAAATTCTAGAAATTTATTTTTAAGAGAAGTAAGTTCCTCCTTAATACTCAAACATGGGTTCTGTTTAAATCTTGTCTCAGCTGTCTTGATATCGTTTAAAAGAGTGTTTAGGGTTTGGTCCCTTTTATGTTTTTCCCTGGAGGCAATAGAAAGCAGCACTCTGGCGGCATGGCCTGAGTCGGGGATGTGATAGGACGCGTGTTGTGTTAGCTCCAGGACAGAGCTCCATAAACCGGCTCACATAAACCTAAAGAGCAGGCAAGTGTAAACAAAAACCGTCTCTTTGTATACCCGGGACAACGATCTTCCCCCCCGGTATTATGGTCACTCTGCTCAGTGTCCCATAGCCCGAGTTTGGGGCCGAAGTCTACAGCCTCCCTAGGAGCGGCGGGAATCGTCGCCATCTTTCATCACTGCTCCCTTCTGCTAGCAGCTTACCTCCGGCTTCTGTGGCGGCGTGGGACAAAGCGGAGTTTCTCCTCTCTCTGGTCTGCGCCTGTGACTACGCTATTCCCTCCGGTGCGGTCAGCGCTCGGTTCGGTACCCCACAGCCCGAGTACAAGGCCGTAGTTCTCAGCCTGCAAAGACGCAGCGGGGATCGCCGCCATCTTGCAGCCCGGCTCCCATCTTTGACTGCTGCTCCTGGCCTCTGTGACGGCGGGGGACAAGGTGAAGTCTTCCCCTAAGAGAAAACCTCTCTACAGTGAGTGCCCGAGACGACGCACTTTCCTCTGGTGCTGAGGTCACCCTGCCGGGTGTCCTGTAGTCAGAGTTTGGGGCCGAAGTTTACAACCTCCCTAAGTGAGGCGGGAATCGCCGCCATCTTGCTCCAGATCTCCCGTCCACTGGCTGCGTACCACCCACTTCGGAGACGACGTGGGACAAAACGGAGACACCTCCAGTGGATCTGTCACCACCAAGTCAGTGCCCGACAGCGGCATAGTCACTCGACTTGTAGTTGCTGCTCCCGAGATCACCGCTCCTCCGGCACCTCCGCCATTCCAGAGACATCAATCTCTTCTTCTCTGCTGGGAGAGTACCACAACCTCACAGTCACTACTGCAGAGACTGCTGCTGCATCCATCCACTCGGGAATAGACTCTCCCTAACATACGTGTGCTATTCCTCCCCTGTAATTAAGCCCAGGTGACCTCACCTATACCCGTGTTTCACCTGCAAAGGACATAACTATATATAACCGGCTTAGGAGCCCTGCGTAACCCTCTATACCCCCAATTTCTCACAGTAGAGACACTATTTCCCGCACTCCCTTTACAACATCCAAATTGCCTACCGCTTCGAACAGAGACAATTTGCTGACCCCCCAAATAAGCTTCTCTAAGTTCTCTACAGGACCAAAGACATCAAAGATCCCTCCATACCAGAGATTGTACTTTGAGCTGGTTCTGGTCTCTCATTCCATTCCATTAAAAGAGACCCCTGGCTCCCTGCTTGGCTGCAGTATGCTTACGTCTTGGATCACCTCCAGTTAACAACACACACATCTGGCTGTCCCTTCCATGGATTTTCTACTTCTCTGCGATTAAACCCAGAACTCGATCCTTTAACTGAGCTGAATTGTAGATCGGCCTAATCCATAAAGTCGTTCCCAAACAAACGCTTTGATTCTGATCACCTGAGGAGGAGATAAAAAAAAAAAAAAAACATCTCACAACACAGCCCTCTGGTTTCTTCTTTACACGCCTTCTCTACTTGGCGACCATGGGGGGCACTTCAAAGAAAAACCCTAAGTCTCAGCCTACCAAACTGCCTGACTTCTTCTCCTCTAGACCACAAAGTGAAACGAGATCAAAGACAGGTCTGCAGTTTTCCTCTGCCCCTCCATCAGTCTCTTCAAGGGCAGAATCCGTTGATCTTGATCACCAACAGGACTCTCAACCTCTTACAACCTCCACCTTACAGCATTTATTTTCCTCATTCCGCTCCACTCTTCAGGCGGATCTGAAAGAGATGATATCGGATCTTAAACAGTACTCCCAATCCCTGGCTTCTAGAACCGAACACATAGGGCGACATGTATGAACGGGCTTTACGCCTATTTTTTGACGTATACTGCGCCTCCCGGCCCGAATCCCCCTGTCGGACGCAGGGATGCGGTGTTAGGCGCAGCGTTCGCCACTTTCAGCTGCGCCCCGCATGAAGGGGTATGCAATGGGCGCGGTGTGGGTGCGGTGTAGGCGTTCCAGGGCGGGACGCGGCGCGCTCGTATACTCTGAGGCATGTATGATGGCGGCTCGCCAAAGCGAGGCGCAGTGCAGCCCTCGGCAGCTCCGACAAGCAGACCTGGTTTATTTTGGTCTAAATGCTCCGGCGGCGGCGAAGTGAAGCAAGATCGGAAATGCGAGGAAAAATAGAACAAATCGGCAACAAAACTCTTGGCGCTCAACTCCGACAAGCAGACCTTTTTATTTTTGGTCTAAATCTCCGGCGGCGGCGAAGTGAAGCAGGATCGGAACATGCGAGAATCAGAATAGAAGAATCGCGACAGAAATCTTGGCGCTCCGCTCCGTGGCAGCAGTATATGAGTCCGAAAAAATCGCCTTTATAAAGGCGAAAACAGTGTCAGAAAAGAGCTGAACCTCAAAAAATAAAAAATCTTAAACAAAAAATCACTTTCCAAAAATCGAGAACGCGCAATAACAAAATTATTAGGAATATTGAAAATTGCCTGGAAATACAGTAATTCAAATTCTAGAAACCTATTTCTCATTGGTCTGCAGAAAACCGGCCAATCAGAATGGGAGCGACAGTGAACCATTAAATCCTATGAGAACATGTGACCAATCAGAATCAACGGCTTGACAGTTAAAATACTGTAAAAATTCTGAAAGAGCTGAATTGGTTGAGCTGCGGGGGCTTGGCCTATCTCGGCATCAAATAGGAGCGACAAAGACCCATTATAGCCTAGGGAGAATTTGAACCATCAAAATCCAAGGCGGACACACAACAAAATTTACGTAAAAAAGGCAGAAAAAGTACTGATTGGTTAATGCGGCGGGGGCTTGGCTATCCCAGCAATCAGAGCGCGAGCTACTATTGCCTTCCCATTGAGTCCTATGGAGAGTTCGGCGCCATGCAATCTCGGTGCTCAGCACCGTGCGGCATGAGTATGAATAAAAAAATAATTTTTAGTAATGTAAAAAAATATTACAGATAAAGCGCTGAAACCTTCTTTACAAATAAAGCACTTAAATCCCTAACCCCCGTTAGTCGTCCCGAGAACCGGGCGCTACATATGAATATGCAATAGAGAAATTGCCGGAAATTCAGCATTCAATTGTTTTAAGCTCTTCTCATTGGTCGGCAGAAGCCAGCCAATCAGAATAGGAGCGACGAACACCCATTATAAGCTATGGAGGAGAATTGATCAATCAGAATAGGAACGACAATGTCCCATTATATCCTATGGAGAGGTTTGAACCAATCAAAATCAAAGGCGGGACACTTCAAAATACCAGTAAAAGAAGAAAAGAGCTGATTGGCTGAGCTAGCGGGGGCTTGCTATCCCAGCCAATCAGAGGGCGAGCTACTTCTCCCATTGTATATCTTATGGAGAATGGCCGCATGCAATCTCGGCGCTCAACGCCGTGGCGGCATAAGTATGAAAAAAAATTAATTTTTAGTAAGTGTAAAACATTATCAAGAAAGCGTCTGAACACAGAATAAAGCATTTTACAAATAAAGCACTTAAATCCCTAACCGCGTGTTTGTCGCCGAGACCGGCACTACATAGGGAATAGCAATAGAGAGAATTGCCGGGAAATACAGTCATTCCAATTGTTTAAGCGCTTCTCATTGGTCGGCATGAAGCCAACGGGTGGGGGGGGGGGGGGGGGGGGGGGGGGGGGGGGGGGGGGGGGGGGGGGGGGGGGGGTGTGGCATCAGAAATAGAGCGATAAAAAAATAAAAAAAAAAAAAACAACCACCCATAAAACCTATGGAGAAGTTTTGACCATTCACAATAGAACGACAGTGTCCCATTATTAGCTATGGAGGGAGATGACCAATCACAATAGAAGCGACAGTGTACCATTGATACGCTATGGAGGAGAATTGACCAATCACAATAGGAGCGGACGGACCCATTCAAACCTATGGCGAAATTTGACCAATCATATTCAGAGGCGGGACAGTTCAAAATACAGTAAAAAGGCAGAAATGAGCTGATTGGTTGAAGACGCGGGGGCTCGTCCAGCTTAGCCAATCAGAGCGCGAGCTACTTTCTCATAGACCAGACAAAACGTTTGTTCATTGTTTATACTTTCTTATAGAGTTCTATGGGGAAAAGATATTCAGAGCAAGCTCTGTGATTGGCTAATTTAAAAGAGGGCCGCGGTATTTGACCAATGGGAGAGCGAGCAGACCGCTCCTATGGGTTTCAATGCAATCTGTAAGAAAACTGTACATGGTCGAAATCAAATGATAAGACTACAGTAGTTGTACCGATGTGTCGTTAAAATAATATGTGGCTAACAAAAATTTTATGACCTCGAGATTCATGTGGTCTATCTGAGCGGCGAAGTCCAAGTGCAGCGCGGAATGCTTGTAATGTGCTCGAGTTCGACACTGGCAGCAGTACTGTCGTTTCCTCAATGTTTGGTCCAGATACATACCTCCTCCAGAAAGAAATCCCGCTTGGAGGTCCACAGGTCCCAGCAACCCGTAAGTTGGATATACTGATTAGCACTCCAACTCCAAGCCGGGCAAAACGTAGTAACATGGGTGTTCGTCCAAAAACTGGGTTTCAAACAAATGGCCTAACCACGAGGGCAACCTCTGGGCAACCTCCCCCGCGGCAACATGTGTGCCACAATATGCATTGGCTTATGTGCTGTCACATTAGTTGAATTTCCAGGCACTTACGAATACATTGGTGGGGATAATATTTTTTACAGGCAACCTCATCTATATATTTGCCCTTAGGCTGATTGTTCCAAAAGTGTATTCATCGCCCTTGAATGTTATGTTTCCACCGCTGATTTTCACTTTTGCACAATGTTTTTCGTTAAAATACCCACGGGTTTATCTTTCTCATACTGGTAATGTCATTCGCGGCGAAAATCCGTTCCGTAATTATGTAGCAAAGACAGGGACACCGGTTTGTCACGTATTTTGAAAGACTAATCGGAAACGGATTTGGCTGCACAGATATATTACACAGTGTGAAGAATAAAATGGCTTTTGCTTAGTGACATGAATTACTTTAGCACCACACATAGACAAGTGGGGCCAAAATTACATTTAGGTCGAAACACATTTAGACCAATCACATTAATGACAATATAGCCCCACTACCAAATGTATTTCCCCGGCCCTGGACCTTACACTAATGTCCCAGCACATAAGATGTCTCAAAAGCTTGGCCCTAATTACAACAGGTCAACATCAAGTTAATTGATGGTTCTGTGTCCACCTGACTCCCTTGTTGTAAGCCAGGCATATTGGCCATTGGGTTAGGATACATGTGTCATGTTTGAAGGCAATTAGAGAACCAAAGAATGCCAACCGTCGCCCAGTTGATAGCAGGGACATTGTTGCAAAAGCAAACGTTAACTCTGTTTGGCTATAAATTACATACCACTGAGGCCAAACAGTCAATCCTAAACCATTGTTGCCACAGGTGGTCAGTGGTGTGCTCACATTATTGGAAGTATCTAACATCATCAGCCTTATGAGACATTGCTGGGAGCGATATAGAAGTTCCATTCACACCACACACTACGTTGTAAGGCATTCAAGAATGAATCCAGAAACTGGTCAATTGCTAACTCAGGTGATTTACTATATCATAATAACCAAAAACAAAAATATATACACCACACAAAATCACACATTTACTGTGGAGGAACAGGCAAACCCGCAGGATGGCCTGGACATTTTTTCCTGTCAATTTCGGCACTTTTGCGTTCCACACGCACTGCCAGGTTTTGCCGCCTCTCCTCCTTGGCATTTGGGTCAGATTTGGATGTCCTGGATCCTGTGCTCTGGGGGAACCGGCTCCAAGTTCGAAGTCACATATTCGTCCTGTTTGTGCAGGGAGTGAAAGAGAGAAAATAATTGGTCATGATGGCAACCCTAATGACATCCCTTTCCCCCCTCTATTTGCAGTTGCTAAGCATCAGCGCCCCCACATAGTTGGCAAGGTCACCAAAGTATGTGTTTACAGCCTGGCCTGTTTTTGGCCAAGCAAGGAAGCTGAGATTCTCCTGACTTTTGGAGATGTCGTCCGAAGGAATGTGGTTGCCACCTGTGACCTGTGGAATGACCAATGCTAATTGCAATGCTTCTTTTGGAAAAACACACCCAACATTAGTTTTGCATCACTAAACATGATGGGCCACCATGAATGTGTTTAAAGTATGGTCCACTTACTGTAATCTGGCTCCCGGCCCTTTGCCACCTTCCTCCCCAGTCACCTCCACGTCCCAGTGTGGCACTGCTGTCCGTGCTGCTGACTGTCCTTCGCCTGTTTGAAATATGTAGAACATACACAACTCAAGGGGACAATAGTTACAAACCCTTTCTGCTACAGGAGAAATAGACATTTTACATTTTATTCCTCTTTTGCTTGTCCACTGTAGGGGTTTCTCCAACCCCCAGATGCAACCAACATGGTGTGGGTTCCTGACTGGTGGGGTATTGTAGTCAGGACCAATCAGAGCACACACTTTGCAAAACATATGTTGGGTGATTATGGGTAAAAGGGCTAGCTTTGCTTGCCGAAAATCCTTATTTTTTACAAGGGTAACATGTCCCTTTGTGGGCCACAAAGTGATGGTGACATTGCTCTCCAAACATGTCGCAACTCCCAACACAGGTGTCCAAACAATGGCCATTGGGAAATGGGCCAGGGTTCGCAACATTTTAAATTGTTTCAGTTGGATAGGCCATATCCCTCCACGCAGTTTCCACTTCAGCTATGGGGCGGAAATGTATCGATCATATGTCTGTGGATTAGTGGTCTAATTTGCCCACCCAACAAATGGCCACCCTTTCCACCAGCACACATAACTTGTGTAGGAGTTTGTATTGAAAGCCTCCTTACCTTCTCCTTAGGACTTGGCTCACCAGACGTCAAAAGAGCCGTTGTGTTGCGCGTCCTTCAAATCCGCGTACCGTTTTTCCTGATTTGGACCGGAGTGTGGTCGGTGCCAAATCGGTCTCGGAGCTCTTTGGCCCAGCTTGACCATGTTGCCCCCTGCGCACGATTTCTGTGCCTTGGGGGCCAGCATCATACGCTCCCTTCCTCAGCACCCGGACAATGTGCATCCAATTCAGCGCTTGAAAATTGGTCACGAGTCCGGCGAGTTGAGGCGGGCAATTGTCTGCACTGGAGCAGCAAGAATGGGCCAAAGGAGGAGGTAGTTTACATTGGGTTATGGGAGGTAAGTCATCACAGCTAAGTCGTTGTCCTACAATAATCTGTTCCTGCCAAGGAAAGAATGTGACAAACTAGTGTGTGTGTCCTTGGTTGGTTTGGCATAGTTGTGTGGTTAATCAAGACAGTACTGAAGTTCCATTGGTAACCCGACAACCCAATGTGGTTGGTTGCAGGTCCCAAGTGGTTGAGGTTAACATTTTGTTCCAAACAATTGTTTGAGGGCCGGAAATTTAATGAGCTGACAGCAGGGAACGATCTCACAATTGTTGGGGAAAGGGTCACTTTAACCCCATAAGTCAGGGTACCTCACATGCAGAGTTTGCAATTAGCCCAGAAAGAAGTAAAACATTCCGGAACCGTTGGCGCTACAAGGTCCCAAACCAAAGCCACAATCATGTGTGTCCCCCCCACACAGTGCAAATCGTTGGGGGAGCAATTATTTGGTCTGCAATTGAAGAAGTGTTCTGTCTGGTAAGTTGGATAGGGCAGTTTTGGATTGGTTGACCTACCGACACCACTGCTTGTCCTGCTGCCTCCATGTCTGCAGTTCTGTTTTTTTTTCTCCTTAACTGAATATTCGCCTTCAAAAGAAAATATCAAGGGCAAGTCAGTTCCCACAACAGCTCATTGACGACACATGATCAGCAAAGACGGAGTGAATGAGTTGGCAACACAGGCCTAAAAGGAAAAATGGTACATATTATGTGCCCTAAGGCCCATCCTTCAATAATATGGTTCGTACAGGTGGGGGGGGGGTTTGCCAATGTGAAGCAACTTGCCATTCACTCAAGGCAAGTAGGCGTCCTTTTATGTGCCCACTTCAGGGTCATGTCACTTGGCCCTCAGTGGCTTCAAAAAGCTGAAACACTTCCGGCGCCTCTAGTGGTCCCCTATGTAAAGGGGTTCCAGACAATTGAAGTTGACCCCTCCTTGTAGCCTTGAGCTAGTGCCGGTGCTAATACACTCTGGTCCACTGTAGCCTTTCAAGCCCTGCGCCCTCAAACGGAATAGTGCCTTGCATACCTACAACTCAAAATATGCATTATTAAGCATATCCTATGCCAACACACTTACAAATTGTTCCACATACTTGAGGGCAGTCCATCTATGTCACACTGCAGTGGACTAAAAAACTTAGACAGATTTAGGGCCCCTACATGTAATTAAACGGCAATTATTGGGTCCACTGGCTGGCCCAAGCAGCTGACCCAAGGGCGCCTTGTTTGGGGAATTGTTCCTTTGGTTTATCGCTGTCGCCATATAGTTTTTTGGTGGTTGTTTTCTGCCTTTTTGTTAGGTATGCATACATAAAGCCATTTTTATGAACTGCCCCTCCCAAAGCCCAACAAATATTACACTTTGCTATTTATCTGTGAGCTGGTTGTTGTTTGTGGGTTTTCTGGAGTGCTGACAAATTTCGTTGCATTGTCCCCAAACAAGTTTCTTTGGTGACAGATGTTCGCCCTAAAGACCTTGTGACCCTTTTTTGTAACACATATACCATTATGTTAACATATTTTGTGTGCAAGACCCATCGCTGGTTGGTTTGGACCAAACACATTGCTTTAAACAATGATTGGCCAAGAAATGCATTTGGTCATTGATTGCTGCGGGAATCAGTGGATAGGCCAAAGCACTAGTATGGGCTTAATCGGTGCAAAAGCAGTCTCTTTGAGCCATCAGCTATTCCACTTTCTGGCGGCAAAAATATGGGCAAAACATTTCACCAGACCAAAGTGACCCCAAAATTTAACTTTGAAGCCCAACCTTTGTACACAAATGCGGAGCAAACAAAGCATCGATAATTTTTACAAACAGGTAACACAAAGGAACACAGCATACAACTTCTTGTGCATATTTGAATGTGTCTAAAACATTGGCCCAACAACTCTAGGTGGTACTTGGATCTTCTGGTAGGATTTGCTAGAAACCTTGCGACCAAAAGGCACAGCGCTTTATATATACTCCTCTGGAGTGCCCTGAGTAGCATGTTGGTCGATCATGTGCCAAAACACTACGCAGCTTAAAAAACCACACTCAAAAAACCATCAGTGAGACAGCAGGACGTTTTTCCCTTACAAGGCAATGGAAGCTAGATTAACAATATATTAGGCTGCCTACAAGAAACGTCAACACGTTAGAAAATTGTCTCTTTTCTGTGCAGTGTAGACTTAGCCTTACCAATACTGCCTGGGAAACAAAGGGACAGGTTTGGAAGAAATCAGACTCAATAATCCTGGCACTGCGCTGGGCCCCACTTCACTTACTATTCCAAAATGCTCCACTCTCTCACCTGGGAAGGTAAGATTGGCTCATTTATATGTATTGGAGAGGGTCCAGGTGACGGCCCTAAATTGATGGTTAATGTTTTATGCGGCTTATAAAAAGTCGGCCCTTTGCGCTGTGTCTTTATATTCATCTTGCGCTTATGATCAGACAGATAGCACGGGGCAAAGGACGCAACTGCATTAATCGGTATGTACACACGCCGTTGACGGCCGTGTCCCACTTCAATGATGCTGAATGCTAGGCGCGGTTCTGCCTCAGCGCCACAGGCCGTGGGAGTCAATACTATGTTTTTGACAATGCCTGTTGCATTGGCAACTCGGGGTAACGATGGGACGTACGAGCAGCCCATCGGCGCCTGCAATGCAGCTTCTGTGGCTCGACTCTGGGGCGCCAGTTGTACCAACTGAGAGAAATGTTGTAAAAAAGGGGCTCCGTTTACATTAAAACCGAAAATATGGAAGATCGCTCCACAAATCAATAATCAGCGCCGTGAGTCATGGAGTGTGATTGTACTCCACGTATTTTTATTTGTTGTAAACTGTTCTATACCGCAAAACAGCAAAAACCTTCTACAATCCCCAAAACCCAGCAATCAAATCACTAACCGTGTTTGGTGCCGTCCGCGCGCGAATCAGGGATAGCGATATGGTAAAGTGCCGTGAAATATTGTAGTTCCAATTCTGTAAGCTATTTCTCATTGTTTCGGACGACCGCTGCCGAACCAGCCAATCAGAATAGGAGCGACTGTGACCATTATAAAAAAAACAATGGAGAAGTATTGACCGAGTCACATACAAGGGCGGGACAGTTTCAAAATACAGTAAATGCCGAATCGCCTGATTGATTGAAAGCGGCGGGGGCTCGTCCCAGCTTAGCCAATCAGAGCTCGAGCTACTTTCTCATACAGTTCTATTGGGAAAAGAAATTGTGAGCGAGCTCTTTGATTGGCTATGTTAAAAGAGGCGCGGTTATTTGGACCAATGGGAGAGCGAGCGAGGCTCTTATGGATTTTCTAATGTAATCTCTATTCAATATGTACATGGCATAAATCCAAGTCGAAGGCTCACGAAGTATTACCGAATGTGTATATCAGCTGAGCAATCATAATTGGTCTAACGCCACAACCCACTCCAGATTGCACCAAACTAAATAAAGTACCAATCTTGTTTTTCTCTTGCACCCATAGTATTGCGAATATGCAGTCCCCAAAACTTCGAAAACCCGCCACAAAGAGGTTCCGAATTTGTTCCGGGTTGATTAGCGCTATCCCCATATCATTGCTCATTTTATATACAGATAGGGACAATTTCGAGAGTGTTTGCCTTGGATTTCGAACAGGTACATGTTTTAACATATTGCATTAGAAAACCCATAGGAGCGTCGCTCGCTCTCCCATTGGTCCAAATAACCGCGCTTCTTTTGAATTAGCCTATCACAAACTGAGCTCGCTTTGCATTGCTTTTCCCCATAGAACTCTATGAGAAGGTAGCTCCGCCGCTGATTGGCTAAGCTGGACGAGCCCCTCTTCCCCCAACCAATCACAGTCCGAAAATAGTTCCCATAGACAGTAATAACTTTTAGGGCGCCCTTCTATCGCGCCCTTCTTTCTCCATTCAAAATCGACCCAATACATCTGATTGGGGGATTCATCTCTGGCGCCTGGCCTCAACCAATCAGCTCTTTTCAGCATTTTGACTGTATTTTGAACTGTCCCGCCTCTGATTTTGATTGGTCAAAACTTCTCCATAGGTTACAATGGCTCATTTTCGCTCCTATTCTGATTGGCTGTTTTCGGCCCACCAATGAGAACAGCTTACAGATTTTGATTTACTGTATTTCCTGGCAATTCTCTCTATTGCAATTCCTGATATAGCGCCGGGCTCAGAGACAAACGCGTTGTTCGGGATTAGATGGATTTATTGTTAGCGAAGGTTTCAGCTCTTTATCTGATAATGTTTTACACTTAATAAAATTTTTTATTTTATTCAGACTCCATGCCGCACGGCACTGAGCGCCGAGATTGCATTGCGCCGATCTCTCCATAGATTACGATGGGAGAAAGTAGCTCGCATTCTGATTGGCGGAGATAGTCAAGCCCCCGCTAGTTCAACCAATCAGCTCTTTTCTGCATTTTTCATGTATTTTGAACTGTCCCGCCTGTGATTTGTGATCTGGTCCAATACTATTCCCATAGGTTAGAATGGGTCCCTGTCGCTTCGGTTTGTTTGTTTTAGGACGACCAATGAGAAGCGCTTGGAGAATGTGAAGGACTGGATTTTCCAACAATTTTAAATATGCTTCCAAGAGTGAGACCGGTGTAAATGGCTCCAACAAGCTTAGCTTCCTTTTTGTGACCACGACTACAATTTCCCACTTTAACTGTGGTCAACACTCATGGAGAAGCTAACTACTCAAGATGTAATTTGTTGCGCAAAGAACTCCGGATGTTGTCCTATTTCAGCACCTGGAGACGGGCCATAGCCCGCGATCTGGCGTGTCCTCTTGGCTGAACCCTGTGCAGCCATCCCACCCAGGCTCCGGCTACGGCCAGAACCGTTCCGCACATTCAGGTTGACCCACATGCCAGGGACTACAGGACAGTTTGGTCATTGGTGGGATACCTTTGGATGCTTGGCTTTGGTGGGGGAATGAATGTTGCCTTGTCAACCAGCTTCTGAATACAGGGATGCTTCTGGTGGAATTGAAAGCTGATATTTGCTGGCCCAAATAGTGCATGAAGGTTTGTGGAGGTCAGTGTTATCTGGGGGCATGTAGTCTGGGCCAAAACACACTAGTGGCCCCAACTCACTGTGCTACCCAAACCTACAAGTGTGCTTTCTGGTTTCTACATCCAAACCAAGCCAGCTTTGGGAGTGGCCAAGCACTTGTTGATTTTTTGGCCCAGTGCACTATTTCACTCATATGTGTTTTTTAAGATATTAAACAGTAAAAACCCGTTATTTGTGTTTGATAGTTACATTACATGTAGGGGTTGGGCAGCTATGTGTATTGGGCAAAGTGCGGATTGAGAAAGGCCAAAAGGTCGCTGAACACATGACACATTTGCAAACATTGGGTGTTGGGTGGCAAAAGTTTGTTTGGGCGATGGGCTAAATTGGCCTATCCCACTCAAGGGTGCTCTCTTTCCCAGTTGGTCAACAACCTAATCCCCAAACCACACATAGTTGGCCAGGTGAACTCCACACAACCAAGCATGCTTTTGGTCACCACCAAAAAACTCAAGGAGGGCCATTGTCACCTACATGGGTCTGACATGGATCGGGTGATGGCTGCCCAGAGTCAGCACACAGCATTTTTGGGATAACGAAAAAAGGTGACATAACGTTGGAAATGTCCTATCTTGCCCACATCAGGGAAGGCTGTCACACTTTGGCAGCTGCCAAACGTATTCGCCAAATGTTAAGTGACCTAATACTAAATAACAGCCGTCAAGAGCCCAACCATCTTCGGTGTTTGGTAGAAATATAACACGAGGCATTTTCTATAACACCGGGAACAATCACCCCTCCCAAGTCGGGCCCACATGTCTGAAAATTTGCAGTCTCCCAATGACTTTGGTGACAATAGCAACCAATCAGGGACACTACTTGCATTTCATTTTGTTGTTTTTGGACAATGAGAGTGCGCTGGTTGGTTGCTAAGGGCCCACTAATGATTGATGTACTGAAGTTCGGTTCAGACATGTCACCCCTTAGGAGCCTTGAAACCGATTTTGTCTTTCCAGACCCCAAAAAATAGATTCGCAAAGAGGTCCTGTGCACTAATTTGACTCCTGGAAGGGACCAACATTACGTGGAATCTAGTGAAATGTACAGTCAGCTGTTAATAACACTAAATGACACACAGTGAAAAGGTAACAGATTTTATTGCACAATTACATTGGAACATCAAAACCCAACTTCCCGAAAATAAATCAACTAGACAGCAAGGCTCAAGTGTGGGATGCCCACAATATGGTGGTAGTGTAAACAAATATGTATGTGGACCAAAAGATTAAGGAAAGTCCACTTGCATGTTTTCATAAACCAGGCTTTGGAAGGCTTGAGGTGTACCAGCTTGGAGGGAGCCAACACAGTGAGCGAGGCCCATGGGCCCCAACGAAGGCCCAAAATGCCACTTATCCAGTCACCCCTCAAGTCAACTATGTGTGATTTTGGCGATTTTGAGTCTGTTAACATTCTTGAGGTCTTGGCACACAGTATGAGCCGGATAACTGTGTTGCCCACTACCACGACAAGGTGACCTCATATCATATTGGGACCCTACACTATCCAAACCAAACCCCACCTGAGCCACTTGAAAAAACACAAAAATACATGCACCAACATTTCTTCTGCTGGCACATGTTAGCCATGGGTGCCTCATGGCTTGCGACGATGGCTTAGTGGTTGGCCGCACGCTCATTGCCCTTCTTTACGTCCTTTCTTGGCACGTGTGGGCCATGGGTGTAGGAACCTCTGCCACAGCCCCAGGTGACAGGCTCATCTCCTTCTCTACATCCAACTGGCATGGGGGCCTGATGAAGAAGTAGATTGAAGTGGCGAAAGGTGCCTCTTGGACAGCGGCACCGACTCCATCACAAATACTTAGATCCCCCACTGCGTACTACAGTGGCTGTTTGAACACCGGGATGTAGTGGGCGGCAACAATCCCCAATCCAGAAGGCATCCACAGCAACTGGCTGCGGGCTTGGATTTAAGTACTAATATGTACCCAGCTCCAGAGCCACTCGCTCATTTGAACCTGCCATGATATTCCATGAGCTTCCAACCGCTACTTTCCATTCTGGCATCCGTGGTGCTTTATTCTGAGCCATCAAAGTCACTATACACTGCAGAGCTCTGCAATAGAATTGGGAAACTGGGCTGGTGGGGGCGGTCAGTTGGCACTTTTCCCACACTGGACTCTTCCCAGGCTGCTTCCGCGGATGCTGATGAAGGTGCAGCACTGCTCTGCAATCATTTGGTTGTACACACAACCCAGAAAGAAAGTCGAGAAAATATATTAGCACTAACAACATTAAGGATGTGACATAGCAGATCAAATAGGTCACAGAGCATCATTAGTTTAGCAACATCGGTCATAAAGAGCAAAATATGTGAGTGGACCACAATTTCCTATACACGAAAGACACACATGGCAAGTATGACAAAACCAAGACGATGCTAGTCAGCATGAAAGGAAGACTTCAACAATTAAGTGGGAATTGGGAGTGAAACACAGTGGTTGAGGTGGCAGGGTGAGTGCAGTGGATGGTCTTCATATTCCCCAAACACACTTCTACCAGGACATGTTTGGGGGCCAAAGCCACCCAAACATGACACCCCTTTGAAGTTTGGGGTCATTAGTTTCAAAGGCTGAAATTGGGTTGCGGAGGGGATAAATTAGCTGCTATGTGTGGTCCTCGACACTAAACTTCGAGCTGACACAACCTCAGAGGCGTCTCCCAAGGACAAGGTTGCCAAACACAACTGGGACACTCATTAACCATATTGTTTGAAAGCTCGCTTGGTGCACAGGTCAAAGGGGGGTGTGCAGGATTAGAGCTTCAAATACCAAAAGACCAATAGTATAACATCCTGGCTGAATTGACACTACAGGTTTTGCTTGCCTTAATCAAACCCTTCCTCCAACAGGGACCAACAAAATTGCTGGCCAAATGGCAGGTAATGTGTGGACCGAGAAACAAGTCAACCTAACTGCACATTTGTGAAACACTTATGTAACCTGGTACAAACAGCTTTGAAAGGCTCTGAAGAAGTACATTGTACACCCACAGGCATATCGCTAACCATGGTAATTCGTCCAATTTTTTTGCAAACGCCAACATATTCTACTTTAACAATCATACAGTCTGCACCATGAGCAGACATGTTGAAGTATTATTACAGCAAGGGAAACATGTGTCTAGAAAGTAAGAAAAAACAGGATCAAAAAAAGGACAGCCTTAGGTTGTGAAAAGTGACATGCAGTAAATGCCCTTGTTACAAACAGATCAAGGTGGTTTATCAAATTGAGGTCTCTCAAAGCAGACCAAAAACGACAGATGAGCACACCTACGTCACAATGCGCAACTAAGACATTATCACAGTGATCACATTGCCAGATATGGTGGCCCTTCGAAGGTACCTGATAACAGAGTGATGACATAGAGAGAGCCAACCAACACAACATACCATAGGACATGCTCCACTTGTCAGACATATCACTTCCAAATCACGCACCCTCCACAACCCACAACTCCTTCAAGCAGCCCTCAATAACATTTTGTACTTATCCAGAGTGAAGACACAGGACATCGATGTCTTCCAATACCTTGGACCTGCACGGGGCGAAGGTGGCAGCCACCTGCCGACCAAGGCCATCATAGCCCGGGGTCACAGCCAGTCCTTGGCCGCCTCAGCCATACGCTTCTATACGCGCCGCCGCACATCATACAGCACTTGCGGCACTGGTTGGCGTGCGCCGCTCACCCCCTCAGAGTTGTGACACGCTCTGCGATGGAGCGCACAACCTTGTCTTCTCTGCCATGGGAACCTGCTCAGAGAGCCGGCCAAACCATTCGGTAATGATTGGATCCATAATCTAGGGAAAAAGAAAAAACATGCGTCAAGAACAGCCCTACACCCCTGCAATTGAGTGCTGCTAACTACCAATAAACAACCTTGCCTACAATGCGGCTGAAAATGGCTAACACATATATCTCAACTAACACCAGAGCAGAACTGCGAGGGTTCAGGGGGAAAGAAACAGTTTAAAAAAAATTCTACAAAGCCTCCAGGTCACAGTATATCATAATTATACTGATGTAAACTCGTCCTTGGTAGGCAACACAACATCTCTGGAGGCCCAACCGAAATATGGCACAGTGAATTACACCCCCCCCCCCAAACTTCACATCATCCCATTATCCCAAAATATGGGTGCAAGGAGCCGGCCCCATCCCCATCAAACCAAACATAACACCCATTGGTGATCAATCGCTGATTGATAATCTATTACTCCAAGCAGTCAGTAATGTAGCTAGTTTCTAATCTGTTAGGCTGAAGGACACATCACTTACCACCTCAAGCAGAATCAGATTCTCCACATGGCAGAAAAAGTTGCGACTCTTGCTGCGCCCCTGCCCCTTGCGACTCTCCAGAAGTCCTCCATGAAGAGCCAGGGTGAGAAGCTCGTACGAGTGCAGCAGATGGAGTAGAGCCCGCCATGGGGGGAGCAGAAGCAGCAGGTGGGAATAATGTCGAGGAGCCAGAACCGCTGCGTCTCATGTTGGGAGCGTGCAATAAGAGCAAGAAGGCTGGGGATCACTGTTGGCTCTGTGTCCCCCAAGTAAGAAGGTTGCAAGTCTTGGCGGATCAAAACCCGTTCTCCGACGCTTCATGCACCGCCAAACCTCATTTCAACAAATCCCATAGGAATGCTGATGGAACACTCGATCTGGCTCTCAGGCCTCCGATGGCAGCTTTGAATCCTCCTATTGAATAGAAGTGCAGCAACGACCAGGTTGAATCTGAGAGCTTTTATTATAATCAGGTGAAGCGCATTACTAATGCCCGAAATCTCCGCACTGCGCCTCACGACACTGGCCTGTGGGCGCGGTGGAGTTCATAACCGCAGGTCTGAACGCTCCTCGGACCTCCTCCATACATGATGCGCAGCTTTCAACGACGAAAATATGTGGGGAAAAAAAAAAACGTCAAAGATGTAAAAACATTCATTCAATGAATTCATTTGTGTTGCTTTTAATTGCGTTTCTCCCCATATTCTTGATCATTGCATAACGAAAACAAAGGAATCCAAATGAACACAGTGATTTCATATTTCGAAGTTATTTTCGTGAGGCCAAGATGACTGCTAATTTTATATACACATCGGGACAAATTCTGTTGTGTTCTGATTACATTTCGCCCATGTCTAGTTTTCAAACAGATTGCATGAGAAAACCCATAAGAAGCCTCCGCTCCGCTAATCTCCCATGGTCCCAAATAACAGCGCCTCTTTAAATGTAGCCAATCCAACCAGGAAGCTCCGCCTGTGCCATTTTGTTTTTCCCTCCAAGAAATCTATGAGAAAGTAAACTCGCGCACCTGATTGGCCTTGATAGCCGCAAGCCCCCGCTACTCAGACCAATCAGCTCTTTTTCTGTCTTTTTAACTGTAATTTTGAACTGTCCCGCCTTTGATTTTTTTTGGTTCAAACTTCTCCTTAGGAAAAATGGGGGTTTTTTCGTCATTTTTGATTGGTTAATAATCCTTATAGGTTCGAAAAAGGGGCCCCTGTCGGGGGTTTTTTTTTTCCCATTTGTTGGCTGGGGTTTATGCCCAACCCGAGAAGCCTTTTAAAAAAATTTGAATTATGTATTTCCGGCAATTTTAAAAAATCCCAAATTTTTGCATTAGGATAAATTTGGGAAAATGATTTTGTTTTAGGTTTTTTTTTTTTTTTTTTAGGTTTTTCGCCCCTTTTTTTAGATAAAGTTTTGCCCTTTATAAAGGCGATTTTTTGGGTTCATAATCCGCACCCCACAAGTGGAATATTTCTCGTGTTCTTTAGCCTGTTTTGCATCGGAACGATTTTGGGGCAGTCCCTTTGCCCCATAAAATCCCGCCCTGCACCCCCCCAAAACTGGCGAGGCCCCGGTGAACCCTTTTCCCGATGTTTGAAACGCACCTTTCCCCGGATTTGGGGTTTTTTGGCGGGAGGGGGCACTGCGCCCATGTCCCCCCAATGGCCCCCATATGGCGAGGCGCGGGGGGAATTTTTCCCCCTGTATGGAAATGGCCCCTAGCTCGGGGGGGCGGGTTTTTTCGGCGCACCCCGCATGCGCCAAAGGGCCCACATTGCGCCCCCACTGGGAAGGGGGCGGCGGACTTTTTTTCCCCCCATGAAAGAGGTTTCATAGTGGGGGGGGGAATTTTTGGCGCAGCCTGCATTTCGCCAAAATTTCCCCCACTGCGCCTTTAAAAACCGGCGGGGCGGCGGGCTTTAATAGTATGTATTGGGGGGGTGCCCGGGCCCCCGACATAAATCAGGCGCGGGTTTCGGCCGGGGAAAAAATGGGGAAAAGCGGGCCCCCACCCCGGGGGCTTCATTTTCCCTGGGCGCCCTTTGGGTTTTATTTATATATTTTTTAAGGGCTCACTCTTGTCCAGGCCCCCATCTTGGAAAAGTTTAGGGGTCACTTTTGGGTCACTTTCAGGGAAAATTTGGTTTTTTGGCCCCAAATAATTACTCCCGGGTCCCCGCAGAATTTTTAAACGGCTGGCCCGCTTTATTGGTCAAAACAGGTTACAGAAAAAAACACATAAACCCAAAAAAAATTGGTCGTTTTGGCCACTACATCCCCCTTTTTGTCAAGGGAACCTTTGTAAATGATTTGGTTTCCCATCGTCCGTATCAAAACAGCAAATTTTGCCAGTTTTCCCATAGAATCCAAATGGGGTTTTAAAACCCCCCCCCCAGCCTTGGGGGGAATCCGGGGGCCCCTAAAAATATTGCCAATTTTTTTCTTCATTCCAAAAACCAAGTAAGCTTTTGGGTGTCAGCGGGAAAAGAGTGGATTATTTGCCCAAAAATTCGCCAAAAGGGTGGTAAACCCGGGGAGCAGTGGGAAAAATCAGGGAGAAGTTTCCCGGGGTTGCAATGGTACCCCTTGCCAAATAAGGTCACCAATTTTTTTTTCTGGTGACCCTGGGAAATTTTTGGCTGCATGGGGGGCTCCTTTCCCCAAATTGGCTGTGCCCGATTAAACCCTCTCAACTCCCTGGGCACTACCAGAAGGTCGCTTGGTTCCCCCCACCATTTGCGAGAAATTTTCCCTTAGGGGGGGGATATTTTGGATACAGCCCCATGGAAAAAAGTGGGAACCTTTTATACCTGAAAATCCACTTTATTGCCCCCCAAAATTTTTATATTGTGTGTTAGGAATTGTCTCTGCAAAAGGCGAGTCGCCCAAGGGTTTTTTTCCCCTTGTCCAAAAATGTTTTTTTTTCCCAAAAAGGGGTATGCGTTTGAAGAAAAAGTTTTTGTACCCAGCTGATCTAAAAAGGGGGGGGTGTTTGGGCCGGGTTTTCCCCCAAAAGGTCTTTTGTTTTTTGGCTCATTACTAGTGTTGAGGATTTTGGTTTGGGGTATCGAGATGGGGTCGTTTGTCGGAAAAGTCGGCCGTATCGAAAAGGGGTTTTTTTGATAGTGGGGGCATCGATTATGCGCCCCAAAGACCCTTAAAATTATGGGGGGCAACAAAACCTTCATTTTTAACCCCCAAAAAAGGTGGGGGAAAGCTAAAATTTAAATCCCCAAAAAGTCAAAAAGGATACATGCTACATCTTAGGAAACACTTTTGGGGTTTAAAAATACGAAAAATGTCAAAAGAAATTTCTATCCCCGTTTGTACCCCCGGGGGCCCGGGGCCCTTTAAATGCAAACAAACCCCCAAATTAAAAAAAGGGGGCCAGGGAAGGGAGTTTTGATTTGAAAACCCTCTGTTTCTTGAAAGGAATGAAATCCCCTGTCCTGGAAAAAACAGATGAGCCCCAAAAATTCAAAGACCCCCAAAATTTTAAAAAGTGCCGCAAAAAGGAAATCTTTAACCACCAAATTTTAGTTAAAATGGTCATTTACCCATTTCCTGTCCGGGTACAGTTTAGCCCCAAAAAATGGATGACCCCCAAATTTTAAAAATTTTGGGAAAAAGGAGTCTTTAACCACCATTTTAGTTTCATGGGGCATTGACTTTACCTTTTTTCTGGGGGCCCCAGGGATGAGCCCCAAAAACCCGCATGACCCCCCATTTAAAAAAATGCCGGAAAAAGGGGGTCTTTCAACCACCAATTTTTTAGTTTTCCCCCCCTGGACAAATTTTTCCATAATGTCCCGGGGCCCCCGCATGAGCCCCAAAAAATGCCGGGCCCCCCCCCCTTTAAAAAGTGCCGGAAAAGGAGTTTTTTCAAACCCCATTTTTGTTTATGGGGCATTGACATAACCCGTTTTGGGCCCCCAGATGAGCCCCAAACCCGGAAAGACCCCACATTTAAAAAAGTGCCGGAAAAAAAAGGGGTCTTTTTAAACCCCATTTTTGTTTTACTGGACATTGGGGTATACCCGTCCTGGGCCACAGGGGATTTACCCGGGGGGGCCCGGGGGTTTAAATGGGTGCGGTGAAAAGCCCCGGCTGGCGTGTTTAAACTTTTTAACCCCGGAGGGTTTAAAAAAGCCCCCGTTGGGGCGCAAAAAACCCAAAAAATGTTTGTGTAAGCAGGGGTTTGGGAACGGGAAAATGTGGGGAAATTCCCGCCTTTCCTTTTACACAGCAAATTACCTGGGTAAACCCCTTTGCCCCCCGTTTATTTTGGAAAACCCAATTTTTTTTCACTTTTTGGGAAAAAACTTTTTTTAAAACCCCCCTTTTTTCTAAAAACCCAAATGCCCTTTTAATCTTGGCTTTTAAAATTTTTTACTCAACCCCCTTTTCCGGGAGGGAAATTTTGGGTTTTGGGGGGACTTTGTTTTCTTGGTTTTTGTTGGCCCTTTTTTTGTCCTTTTTTTGAATTTTAACTTTTTCAAGGGGGTCAAAGGTTTTCTTTTTTTACTTTCCTTTGTTTACCAATTCCAAAAAAAGGAAAAAATTTTTTAAAGGGTTTTTTTTGTAATGAAATTTTTTAGTTCCCTTTAATTTTGGGAAAAAAATTTTTAAATTTTTGGTTGGGAATCCACCATTTTTTTGTTTTTTCTTTTTTTAATTTTTTTATATTTGGTTTGTCCTTTAATTTTAAAGGGTTTTGATTTGGCTATGTTAAAGATCTTGGTAAAAATTAAAAATTTTGCCCCAATTTGTGGCTATTAACCAGTGTTCCCACCTATTTCCCGTTTTTGTTTTAAGCACCATTACCTTTTGGCAAAACTTTTGAACCAAAATTTTGAAGGGGAACCAATTGGGGGGGTTTGAAAAAACCTTTTTTTTTGGGAAAAGGATGGGGGGGCGTGGTGGTGGCACCCGGTTAAAAAGGGGCCGGGATAGTTTATCTTCTCCTGAGACCCGGAGCTAGTTTTTTGGGGGCTAAATAAGGGTTTACCCTGGTTCCCGGAGTGAAACCCGGAAACCTTTTGGGCCCGGAGAGCACATGGCCCTACCCTGGGGAAACAAAATTTGGGGATTTTGCCCTGGTTGAAGATCCCTTCCTCTGAGAGTTCCTGCCAAAAGGTGTTGGGGGGCCCGGGAGGGGCCTGCGAAGGGGGCCCCCGACCCACCCGGGCTTGGGGGCATTGATTTTAAAGGCGGGGGGATCAACTACATTTTACCCCCACCGCCCCCACTCAATGGGATCGCCCGGGTTTTAAGCAGAGCCCCGAATGAAGGGGTAGAAGGGGGATGGGGAGCATTTTCAGCTGTAACCCCGGGGGGTAGGAGGGGAACGGGGGCTAACAGGGGACCTGCTTTCTGCCCCGTGACATTGATATTTAGGCCGTATTTCTGAGTTCGGTACCCACCCCTAAGGGAAATTTTTTAGTTTATTTGCCCGAGGGGGGAGCTGTGTTTCAGAATAAGGAGAGAAAATTTTCATCTTGCTAGGGGAAAACCCGAGCGACCTCCACTCCACTTTATTTCCTGAAGGAATTTTCAGGGATGTGGAGCCCGAAAATTTAAAGATTTATATTTCCCGTCTTGGAGATAAAGGTTTATAATACGGGGGGCCCCTTCTTTGATTTCTCCCGGGATAAAAAACCCCCGAAAAATTTTTCCCTAAAACACTCCCCAGGCGCCTTTTCCTCATCTCCCGCAGCCCCCAGACCCAAATTTCAGAAATACCCTAAAACCGAAAAGGAGGGCAGCATTAAAACTTCCCCGCCACTTTTGTTGGAATTGCTGTGAGCCCGAAAAAGCGAAGTGTCCCGCTAAAATAAAGCAGAGGACTTTTTGATTCTAAAAGTACAGAAAAAACTGCTTGGGGTTTGTATATAATACCTTTTTGCCCCCGGCTAAAGAACCCAAAAAACTCGCTTTCCCCCAGCCAACGACAGCTAAAACAAGCCCCAATAGGCCAAAAAATTTATTTAAAAATACCCGGGAAAGGCCCGCCAAATTTTTCTTGATACCTTTGGATATTTTCCCCCCCTTTAGTTGTACATCAAATACCCCAATTTTTAAAAAATTTTTAAAGGGGAAAACTCTATCATTTTTGCCAAAAAACCCCCTAAAGCCCGGGGAAAGTTTAGAAATCGGGGTCCCAAATTGGGGGTGCGATCTCGGGATGGTCCCATTCAGTTGAGAAAAACCCGGGGGATTGGGAATTTAAAAATTTCAATCAATGAGTAACTTGCTTTTGGAAAAGGCCCTTCCTTTTTCCCAACTTTGGGAACCATTGATGCCCGTTTTGGGGGCAAATTTCCCCAATTCAAGAAAAGGAAAAAAAAATCTCAAAAAGCCCTTCCCACAAGAAGGGGACTTTAGGGCGTTTTTTGTGAGGTCAAAGGGCGCCCGGGAAAACGAAAATATCTGCCATAAGGGTCTTTACTTGAAAGCCATTGCGAATAGAGTAGAGGGGATGGAAAGGGGGCCATGATGAAAAAAGAATATACATATTGGGCCCCCAAACGAAAATGTCTTCCCAAGCCAAAAGAAATTTGAGGGAATGTTTAGGGAATTGGAGGGGGCCTCGAAAACCCCCTGGGGGCCCAAAAAAATATAGGGAAATTCGGGGGAAAAGGGGGGATTAAAGGTCAAGAAGATTTTGGGGCTTTTCCTCACCAAAATCTTTTAATAAATTTTTGGGGGGGCCCTCAACCCCAAACCAAAATTTGACTGGGCCCATAGGCCCTTAAAAACCATAAAACGGGGATGGAAGGGCCCAGAGATTTTAAAATTTTCTGGGCTTTCTTTACCCCAAAAATTTTTAAAAGGGGAAAAAACTAACCCCAAACAAGAAAGACAAAAAAAAATTAAAAATGAAAAGGGGCAGAAATCCAACTCTTCCTGATTTGTAAAGGGGTGGCTTTAAAAAAGGAAAATGCCCGAAACCCTTTTCT